>JAYEVD010000727.1:0-59403 GCA_036346405.1 Phyllostachys edulis
GAAGTTTTTGAACTTTTCTATAATTCTTATAAAGGAATTGTGGAATTCAAAAACCTAAATCTCCAATTGACTAAGTCATGAACTCCTTGTGGAATCTTGTGTTCAACCCCCGGAAATATTTTTCCTAGGGATGTTGTGTGACTCTCCGAAAAAATTTCATAATTTTTATAAACTATTTGATAATTCTTGGAGGTCGTCTAAACCAATGTTTGACTCTTGGTCAAACCCTAGAACCAACTTTGTTAAATTTCGGAGAAAAAATGTTGTGCATAAAAACCTCTCGGAAAATTTTATTAAGGCTTATCCTCGAGCTAGAAACCTCCAAATAAAATTTCGCATCAGCTTTGACTCTTGGTCAAACCCTAGAACCAACTTTGTTAAATTTCTCGAGAAAAATGTTGTGCATAAAAACCTCTGAAAATTTACACAAGGTTTATCCTAGAGCTAGAAACCTCCAGTCAAAATTTCAGAATTTTTGGAGTTAGTTTGCTATCTCTAATAATTCTTCAAAGTTTGCAAATTTTGTTTTGCAACCCTAGTCAAACCTCTCTCTGGGTAGTCCGACTCAAACCCGATCCCTTTCGGTCCAAATTTCAACCATTTAAGTGCACCTGCATTTAAGTTGGCGCTGCATTGTGGGTCGTTAAATCTTGGTTGACGATCAAGATCGTTGGGGCTATTCTTGACCGCTTTGAATTGGCCAAGTGATCTCAACCGTCCAAATCTAATCTGGGTGGCCGTTTGGAGCCTCCCAAATACAGGTAGATCTTGGCCGTCCATCTCTCGATCCAACCGTTAGTGAATTAGGTCATGAGGTTGGGTGCGGCTCACTTTGTGTGTTGGACCCGAGCCACCTTGGCCTTTTTTCTCACCGACAGGGCTCGCTTGTGTCCCGTTTCTTCGCCCTTTCTTCCTCTCGTCTCACAAGACGAAGCGCCAATGAGCCATGGCGGCATGAGGCATGGGGCAAGCCTTGTCACCTCACAACGACTATTTGCCTTAATTTGCACTAGAGTGTTGCCCTCTGTCTTCTCCTCACCGCTCCCATCCTCTCGCCCATGGCAAAGAAGTTTGACCATGTGGGTTTTATTGTCATTGTTGTTCTCCTTGCCTCTCTCTGCTATAAGTAGCCATCGAGCCTCCATTGCATTCCTTTCACCACCCTCGAGCTTTGCCTTGCTTCTCTCAGTGCTTGGTTGAGCTCATTTCACTAAAACCCTAAAACCACCATTGTTGCACCTTGAGCTCCTTGAAGCCAAGGTCCAGTTGGTTCAATTGCAATCCTTTGCTCCAACTCATTCCTCTAACCTCCGGAGTAATAACCCTAATTCAATTTTGGGTTGCCTCTTCAGAAGCAAATTTGAATTTTGATTTTTCTTACCGTAAAAGCACCCATTTCTTCCTTAAGTCCAGAAGCATCTCCATTCATCAATTCCTTGCTCATGGACCGCTTATGGGCTATGTTGAAGCTATCTTGATGACCGGTCCGTTGGTTTTGCTCAGCCGCCACCTCCACTTCATCTTCTTCGTTCGTTGAAGAAGCTCCAACATCGCCGAGCAACCCCTGCCGCCTCGTCTCCTGCCTCACTCTAAGGTAGCTCCTTGGTAGCCTCTAGTAGCTTGGGCACCCGCCACTTGGACCGCTATGAGCTTTTTGTGCTTTTTGTCATTTGGTCAGGCGTTGCACCGCCGCCAACTCGCTCGCCGGCTGCTTAAAGCCGCCGCCGCCATTGCCGAGAAGGCCACTAGTGGGCGCGCAACACTATTGCGCATATAGTGGTACTTTGGTGTGCGCCGCTGCGTTCTAGGTCGCCGGCGCGAGCCGTGGAACGTGTTTCGCTTCATTCACGGACGAGCCGGGCGTTGTCACGTTGTCATTAGGACCGTGATTCGCTTCAATTAATGCTAATCATCGCTAAGCGCAGCTTAATCAATACTTGGAATTAATTGATCGTTTTAAATCGCCGCCTCGGTTAGCCGACACGCGGGTTCGCCGTTAAAACCCCTCCCCATGCGCTTTAATTAGGTGCGCTGGTTTGTCGTCACGACAAATGGGGCCCAAAGGTCGCAGTAACCCTCGAGCGCGGCGCAACACTTCAATTGATGTGCACCATCCATTTGGAAATCGTGGCCCGATCTTTGAACGTTCGACCACTTCCACGCCCCAAGCGCCGGAGCCGCCCATCGCTGATCGGGCCGGCCGGATCTAGTGGGCCGCTCGACCACCGAGTGTCACCGCCCATCCTTAGATCCGCAACGAGATTCGCATGGCCGCGTGCTGGTCAGGTTATGCTCATTGTGGGCCGCCCATCGCTGATCGGGCATTGCGGATCTAATGGGCCATTCGACCGTCTCAACCTCCCTTTGATCTCAGCCTCCATCCTTAAATCAACGATCCAGATTAGTTATGACGTCGACCGTCCAAGTTCAAATCAATCTGCACTGCTGATTGTGATCTTACCAGTAGTTGCTTTTTCATGGCGCATGATCAGCAGCCGGGTCAAGCTGGGCCGTGGCGATGATTGATCAACGCCCACGCTTTTGCCGCAGATTTCCTCTGAGTTAATTCTTTTCAAAAGCGTGGTAAGCTTTATTCCTCAACCTAAAAATGTATTAAACTTTGAAATTGCATAACTAATTCATTTTAAATCCTTTTCGCTGATTCAAATTTTATTAATTCTGGTTTGAGCTAAGATTTAATCTAAAAATGGTTGTAGGCTTAGTTTGTCTCCAGAAAAATTTGTTAATAGATTTAAAAATCGTTTTAGCTTTATTTATTACATTAAAATTTCATTTAACTTGAAAAATGCATAAGTAATTCTTCAGAGTCTCTTTTTGAGTGAAATCAACTTTGTTGGCTTCCTCTGTTAATGAGCTTATTTGTAAAATAGGTTGTAGGCATATTATTGTTTCTAAAAGTTTGGCTAATGTATTTAACTTGTGCACTTTTTCATGTCTTTGAAAAATCATAGAAAATGCATCCTAGCTCCAAATGAGATGAATCCAATTGGGTTATTCATCTTATGAAGTGCTTTATTTACCATAAAAATCTCAGGTGCAACACCTCTCTAGAAATTTGTGCCAAAAATTTAATTTCGGATGAATAGTGTCCGAGATGAATTTTCAGCCTTTTTCCAACAGACAGATTTTGTTTTGGCTATAACTTTTGCATTGAGGATCCAAATCAATTGGTTCTTGTTCCTAAATTCCTTTTAAATCATACTCTACTTGCTGTAAAAATTCCAGAGCTTTTCGCTGAAGTTGGTTTTTGAGTCTTTTCTTGTTTTTCGCTCTTATCGGTTCTTTTTCATTCTTTCTCTAATGTTCCGACGGGCACGTTGACCTTGAGAGTGACCCTCTGCAGCATAGTGAGCAACTTCAGCAAGGCAAGCAGTTTGATCGTAA
Organism: Phyllostachys edulis; assembly: GCA_036346405.1. Lineage (NCBI taxonomy): Eukaryota > Viridiplantae > Streptophyta > Magnoliopsida > Poales > Poaceae > Phyllostachys > Phyllostachys edulis. The sequence continues at coordinate 3,406 of JAYEVD010000727.1, forward strand.
TAATCCTATTACTTTCAAAGTCTAATACTTTGTTTACAAATTCTATATACATGCATGCTTTTGTGTCAAAGTAATTTTCCCGATTAGAGGTAGTTATTCCTATTGCATGGTTGCCCTTAAATTGTTTATCCCCTGCCACAAAACATAAGTTATTAATCTCGACGATGAATTAGAGCTTGGTGGTTGAATTATGCTATTTTATTGTCTTTATGGTGTCATGCTTAGAAATGCTTAGCTACCTAGAATTAGGCGTTATCGACTTAGTCGATGACCTTGATCACACAAAATTATTATTACCATTATGCTCAGCACTTTGTGCTTTGTTACTTTGTAAAGTCAAAAACTAAACCTAAAATGGTATGTTTGAGACTTGGGCACAATGGTTGATGGTGTGATCTTATGGTGTGATCGAATGGTGCCCGGTCAACAAGGACCGAAGTTACTTGTGTCATTAAGCCAATCGATTATTTCGTGCATATCCACATGAGGGGATATGGGACCTCTTGACTTAGTACTTTGGCGTGTGTTAGCTCCGAGTCGCAGGAGGTTGTGTATGTGTGTGGTGTTGAAAAGAAACTTGTGGTTATGTGTTGGGTGAGCGGGAGTGGAATCCTGCTTAGGTTCTCCACATCAAGGGCATTGTAGTTGTCCCGAGCTTTACCCTATAGTGGTAGTTGACTTTCGCTTTACAATGACTCTATCTCAACGTATGGGTTTCCATCCATATGGGCGACTCAGTAGTTAATACACAATATTAGAAATATCTCAGAGGGCTTAGCTGCAAGATACCAAAGGAAGTGTGCTTAATCATGTGGCTAAAAGGCGGTCTAGCGTGTGGGTACATTGGTACACCCTCGCAGGTTCAAACTATTCGAATAGCCTCGTCCTAGGTTATGGACATGCTTGGTAAGGTCGTGCAAGAACTAGACTACACATTTAATTAAAACTTGATGTGGGTGGTATGAATGGGGAATTCATACTATTGTTGTGGTGGCTATTGGGTTAGTCACTTCCGTGATGTCTTGTTATTATTGTTACTTATTGTCTCATTGCTTTTTGTCAAATAAAAACAGATTGTAAACCGCTTTGAATCTATTACATTATTGCAAATGAAAACGGGCTTTATGTCAAAATGAGTCTAGAGCCTCCTCCACTTAAATAATCTTGCATGTAGCATATGTATAGGCTTGTTACACTACACGTAAGTCTTATAGTACATTTTTGTACTCATTTGCTTTGCTTAATTAATTGTTGCAGAGGAGGAAGTCGATCCCCAAGGGATCCAGCTTTTGTGAGTCAGTATGGGTTTGACGACTAGGTTGGCGTGTCTTGTTGGTTGCCTTGTGGGTTAAAGGCACACTAATTGGCTTTTGTTTATCGCCATCTTATGGCTTTTGCTTCATTGCTTATTTATCTCTTTAGTCGTTATTTGGCCTGGTCAATTCTTTTTGTAATAACTCTATTATGTATGTCTTTTGTATTGCTTGTTGTGCTTTGGTTACGTGTGTTGATTGGAATTGATGCATAATTTTGTAAAGGGTATGTGTACTGCAAGTTCTTGGGAAGTACATGTATCTCGAGGCACGGAATATTTTGTTTGTGATGCTAGGACCAAGTGGATGGTTAACATTACAAGTCGAATTTTTCGTCCTCACAACAAGGAGGAGGAGCTCCTCAAGACAAGAAAGGAAGGCCAAGGACTTCACCCAAGATGCTTCATGGTCGACTCCATCGACGCCGATGACAACGATGAGGTACCTCCTTCCTATGATGTTCTTTATGCTAGATATGACACCATATTTGAGCAATTCATGAGTCGATAAGGATAAGGCCTTAGAGTTTACCATGGCTAGGAACAAGGACTTAGAGTCACAAGTAGATAATTTGACTTTAGAATTTGTAAATGCTAAGACTATTGAATCTGATGAATGTTCATCTTGCCATGCTCTACACTTTGAATTTGCTAAACTGCAATCTACTCATGATATTGCTTTGCACCAACTTGAAAATGCTAGGACTGAGCTAATTGATGTTAAATCTGCTCCTTGTGAAAAATGCTTAGAGTCTAGTAAGTTGGATGCCTCTGGTAATATTAAATCTAACTTTTGCTCTTTTCTGCTTAGAACGTAAACATGAAGTTAAAGACATTCTAGAAGCAGTTAGAGCTAAATATGCCAAGCTTAAGGACACAATTGAGTCTACACCTTATGCCTCATGTGCAGCCCATAAGCTTGAGGTTTCTCATCTTAAGGAGAAACATGCTAGAGCCATTAAGACCAAGACTTGTGATTCATGTGTTAACTTTGGAAAAGAAAATGCTTACCTTAAGGACACACTAGAAAAATTCTCTAAAGGCAAGAAACAGTTAAACATGATTCTGGACACATCTAAAACTCCTTATAAGAAGTAAGGGTTATGATACAACTCTGCCCAGGACAAATCCAAGTCTAATGTCATTCAGGTCTTGGAAAATGGCTTAGTTGAATTCAGAACCCAACCTGCAAAAATAATTTTCAAATCTGCAAGTTTTGTCCAACATTCTTTTGAGTCAAAAGGTGCTTCTCCCAGTGGTACTAAATACCATTGCACCTATTGCAAGAAGAATGGGCATTTGGTTGAATTCTGTTGAATTCTGTTGGCATATGTTGAAAAACGCTAAGAAAAATATTGCTAGAATTTTATCTAATCAACCTAGAGCTTTTATGAGACATGGTCATTTAGAAAGGTAGAAACCTGGATTAGGATTTGTTTCACATGCTCATCATCATAATGTTCCTAGACAGGATGCTTCTCATGTTTGTGTAACCATTGCTCATAACAGAACTTCAAATAAAATCAAGGATAACACTTCTGCTTTGAATACTACTCGCAGCCGTGTGTCTTAGTACTGGGTTCCCAAGTCATGTCTAACTAACCCCAGTATTGAGACACATCGATCTTTTGTGCCTTGATTTTCAGGATCACCGCGGAAGGAGGAAGAATACATGCTCGTCGACTCCGGCTGTTCACGCCACATGACCAGAGACTCAAGATGGTTCACTTCCTTCACGCTGGTCGACGAAAGTGATGACTTAATCACCTTTGGAGATGATACACAAGGGCTTAATTGAAGGAACGAGAACAATCATGGTGAATGATGATTCATCTTGAAGGACGCCGCCTTGTGGACAAGCTAAGGTACAACTTGCTTTCGCTTGCGCACTTCTTGATGATGGTTACGAAACTCGCTTTTAAGAAAAATGCCCGTCATGTGCTTGATTCTCGTCGGTGAGCTTATTTTTGGGATTTCTAGAGTTGGTAGAATCTTTAGAGCTGATTTTCTAAATCTCTTCTTGGATCTCTCAAATGTTTAATTACATCTTCGTATGATATCCGGCTTTGCACCGACGTTTGGGGCACATTGGTTTTGATCATCTGACGCGAGTTAGCGGCCTTGATCTCATGAGAGGTTTGCCTATACTCAAAGCCGTCAAGGATGCTATATGTGCGCCCTGTAGGCATGGCAAGCAAGTTGCCGCCTCACACTCTTCATTGACTATGGTCATGACTGACGGACCAGGACAGTTGCTTCACATGGATACTTTTGGTCCTGCTAGGGTTCGGTCAGTCGGTGGCAAATGGTGTATCCTTGTTATAGTTGATGATTTTTTGAGATACTCTTGGGTGTTCTTTCTTGCTTCGAAGGATGTGGTTTGTGATCATTATCATGATCTTGTTCTTCGTTTGGCTTCTGAACTTCCTAATGCCTTGAGAGCGATCCCTTGAGGACAATGGCACGTAGTTCAAGAATGCTTCTTTGCCTCTTTTTGTGTTGAGCGTGGCATTGAGCATCGCTTCTTTCTCCACACGCCCTCAACAAAATTGCATTGTGGAAAGGAAGAAATGTAACCTTAGTCGAGATGGCTAGGACGATGCTAGATGAGTATAGCACACCGAGGAGGTTTTGGGTCAAGCTATTGCTACAACTTGCCATATTTCAAACCGTGTCTTCTTAAGACTGTCTTTGGGCAAGACTTCTTATGAGCTTCGATTTGGAAGAAAACCCTCTGTCTCTCACTTTCGAGTCTTTGGATCCAAGTGTTTTATTCTCAAGACAGGAAACCTAGATAAATTTAAATCAAGGACTTGTGATTGTTTATTTCTGAGTTATCCTGCTCATTCGAGGGGTTTTCGGGTCTTTAATGTTGAAACTAACATTGTCCAGGAGACATGCAATATCACTTTTGATGAGACTAGTCCTGGAGCTAAATCAGATGTTTTAGGTGACATATAGGTGACAGAGAGCATTTTTGTTGAAAAGATGAGGATGAGTTCGATATTGCTTCTCCACCAGTTGCTGATGCTCCTGTCCAAGCTCCAGAACCTGCTACGACTGCTTCACCTCCAATTGAGGCTCATGCTGCATCTTTATCATCAGCAGTACCTGCAGAGATTGAGGAGATGCTATCTTCCCACGCGCTCCACTGCACATTCAGAAGCAACACCCTTCGGATCAGATGATTGGTAATCTTCATGAGCGAGTCATTCGCTCCAGGTATCATGATCCGGGTCTCTTCTCTTATTCTGCATTTGTAGCTTCTTTTGAACCCCGCGATATATCACATGCTTTATCTTATTCTAGCTGGTTCAATGCCATGCGCGAGGAGTTAGAGAATTTTAAGAGAAACAAGGTCTGGAACCTAGTAGAGCCTCCCAGTGGTCATAATGTGATAGGAACCCGTTGGGTGTTCAAAAATAAACAAAATGAGGATAGTTCTGTGGTTAGAAACAAAGCTAGGTTGGTAGCTCAAGGTTTTAGCCAAGTTGAGGGGTTAGACTTTGATGAGACCTTTACTCCTGTTGCTAGACTAGAAGTCATTCGCATTCTGCTTGTATTTGCTGCATCTAAGGGATTTAGGTTGCATCAAATGGATGTAAAGAGTGCCTTTCCGAATGGTTTTATAGATGAGGAAGTGTATGTTAGGCAACCCCCTGGCTTTGAGAATCTCAAGCACCTAGATCGTGTTTTTAAGCTATCCAAAGCCTTGTATAGTCTTAAGCAAGCCCCTAGAGCCTGATATGATAGACTGAAGACTTTCTTGCTTAAGAATGATTTTGAAATGGGAAAGGTAGATAAGACTCTTTTCATTCTTAGGCATGGCAATGACTTCCTGCTTGTTCAGATTTATGTGGATGATATTATCTTTGGTGCTTCTTCTCATGCTCTTGTTTTCGGTTTTCCGAGACCATGTCAAGGAATTTGAGATGAATATGATGGGAAAGCTCAACTACTTTACGGGCTTTAAATCAAGTAATGCAAGGAAGGATCTTCATCCATGAGACGGCACACCAAGGATCTGCTCAAGCGCCGAGATGGGTAATCGCAGCCGATCACCACTCCCATGGTGCCTTCGATCTTTGGATCTAGATGAGGAAGGAGAAGTGTGGATCAACGTGAGTACCGCAAAGATGATCGGCTCCCTTCAGACTGACGGCCTCTGACCAACATCCACTTCGCTGCATGCGCCTCATGCGAGGTTCGAGCATCTCCAAGGACTTCACATCGCCAAGCCATTAAGTGCATTTTCAAGTACCTTCACTCTACCCTCCAAGATGACATTTGGTATTTCGCTCTTCTTCCTTGTCCATTCGGGGTTTTCGATTTCGATTTTATGACCGGCATTAGATAGGAAGAGTACCTCCGCACTTGTCATTTCTTAGGCACTTGTCTTGTCTCTTGGTCGTCTAGGAAGTAGTACTGTTGCACAATCCATCTTTGAAGCTCAATATGTAGTCTTTGCTAGTTGTCAGAGTCGATTTTGTGGATGGAGTCCACTCTTAAGGACTTTGGGTTGAATTTTGCTAGTGTTCATCTTTTCGTGATAACACTTCTATCATTAACATTGCTAAAAACTCAGGCAACATTCTAGGACCAAGCACATAGACATTCACTATCACTTCCTTAGAGACCATGTTGAGAAGGGTGATTTTTGTCGCATTTTGTGGAGTTCGAGGCTCGGTTGCTATTCGATATCCTCACCAAACCTTTAGACCCAACAAGGTTTGCCAACTTGAGATCCCTATGGGTTGGTTTGAGGGGAGTTGGATCTTTTCGATCTTCTCGTAATGTTACCTCAAAGTTCTCATTACCAATTTAATATTTATTAATGTTATCATTTTATTGAATTTTCTCAAATTTGAAAGAGTTTGTTTGATTTATTTAAAATTCTAAAGATTTAAAAGTCAAAAATAAAATTTCTTAAAGTTTTTAAAGTTTTATTTGAGTTAAAGTTGAAAAATAAAAAAACTAAATTAATTTTGAGAATTTTCCGAATTTTAAAAGCTTTTTCTTAAATATTTTAAAACCAAAATAATTTATTTACAAAATTAAAAGCCAACTTTAAGTTGGAAATATTTTACTAAGTCCAAAATAATTTAGGAATTTCGTGAATTTTTTCGAATTTTTGGACTTTATTTGCTATTTGCTAAACCCATTTTGAATTAACCGATTTATTTAAAATAGTAAACCAAAGAAAATCCTCGAGCAGAGAATGGGTAAATGACTCGGCCCATTTTCGCTTCCGCTTCCCAGCTTGATTGCTCGTGGCATTAACAGACCCTACTACTTCTTCGTCTTCCATTTGTGTTTATTTTATTGTTGGCCCCAGAAGCCTCCTTTGTAATCAACTCGTTGTTATTTATTAATAAAGTTGTGATATGATTTTGCTACCATATTTGTTTCTTCGTGTGAACTAGCTATCGATCATGGGACTAGTTCGTAAATGCACAGAGGATTCGGAGTGTTACCTTGTTCATCGATCTTTTCTTGATCTTCTTTTGAACTTTTGATCTTTTTAGGCTTTTTGAGCTTTTCTTGCATCTTGTTGTATCATATTACATTCATATGAAAAATCCAAAAAAAAGATGCATTGTAATATAAGCTTTTCTCGCTTATCTTTTAAAATTGATGAAGCTTTGTTTATTACCCTTTGGAGCTTTAGTATTTCAATTCTTGCTCAATGCCATGTCTAGTTCTTTGGCTTGTTAGAATTATCATGCTTTCACATGTGTAGCTAAGTCTTTCTTTGAATGAGCTAGAACTCTAAAACAACTTGAATTAAAACGCAATTTGTGGATGTTTTAGCTAGTTGCACAATTAGTGCTCCTTTTGTGACATTGGCCCTATCAAAATTGCTTTGTTAGCTCTTGAATCTAAAATTGATCATTACTTGAACTTCTTGTTCTTCTGAGAATCTAAAACTTCTCTTGTGCAAAATAAAAAATGAAAAATCAATTCTCAAGATTGTCTTATGATTAAAATATGCCAAACTACTCTCACGAGACTGCATGTCATAGACATGAACTTGAAGATAGTTTGATGATCCAGACGATCTCATGGGGACTGCTTGTCAAAATTGACATGAACCTCAAGATTTGTCGCCCTGGTAGAAGCTTATGAAGAGTTTGTGGATGGCTCCTAGTCCAGGATCTTCTTCACTAAGATATACCTTTAATCAACTTCTGGTCGAAGCTTAGGAAGAGTTTGTGGATGGCTCCTAGTCCAGGATCTTCTTCACTAAGATAGACCATTAGTCAACTTTAATATTCATTGCAAATGAAAAACTGTTGAAAAATGGGCGTTTAAGAAAATTGAGCAAAATGATTCAATTCAGGACCTGTTTGTCTCTTAATGTGGTCATTGTTAGCTTTTTGATCTCACATTGACATTTTGACATAGTCATTATCATTTTAGGATCTCTGTTGATGAACTTGCTAAATTTGAAGCTTTGCTTAAATTGATAAAATTCATTGCTTTACATTGAGCCCTTGAGCTTAGCTTTGATATATATGTCTTAACATGATCTTGCTAGCGCTTTTAGGCTTGATATGTCTTGTGCAATATTAGAAATGTTAGCTTGTTCTTTTGGGTAATCTCCAAAGCTTTTTGTACTCAAAAATTGAAAAATTAAATAAAATAAAGCCACTCCATTGCATTTCATGTATGCTCATTCTTATGCTTTTTCCTCAATTCTGCATTTGTTATCTCTAGACGAGAGGAAGACGTGATTCCTTGATGACTCTATTGTCAAAGGGGGAGAAGATGTAACAAAAGTGTTAAAGAGGGGGAGCTATTTGGAAAAAATTAGAGAATTTGAAATTTTCTGAATTCTGAGGATCATAGTGAGGGTGAGTATTTTATTTGCATTTTTATGGTCATATTGCTATTTCTGAACTTGAATTGTAATTCTTGCAACCTCACAATGATCAAAGGTCAATTTGAACAATTGTTCTTTCATATGGACCTTAAGTGAGATTTTGACTTTTTTCTGGAAATCGAAGTTTTCTCGCTTTCTTTTACCTTATCTCACTTGCCTATGCTATTCTGAAGCCAACTTGGTCATTCCATTTGCTTTCTCTTGCATTTGGACTAAGTTGTGCCTTTGTGGGAAAACGTCGAGTTTTTACTTTTCAAACCTCAAAATTTGCATTTGTGGGAAATTGCCAATGTGTTCATTAAGGGGGGAGATTGTGGATATCATGGGGATATGTGCACGATCTTAGGATGATGTTACAATTGGCAATGTCGTTAACGGTTTGTCGAAACACGCGTTTTCGTCGAAATTTGGATTGTTGTCAGGAAGGTGCGGTCAGACCGACGTTGGGCATGCGGTCAGACCGGCCAGCGGTCAGACCGACCAATGAATGGCGGTCTGGCCGATTTTGTTCTGATCATAGGCCAAAAGTGGTGATGAGTGTTGGGTTAGGTCAAGTTTATGGGTTTCAGTGCATATGTGTTGCATGATGCATGTTTTGACTAATGTGGATCAAGTTGTGAAGAACTTGTTACCGTAATCGATTTCTTTGTCTATTGTTGTGCAAAGTTGCTTGGAGGTCAATGACACCAACCGGCGAGGATGATCGGGACTAAGTTTGGAGAGCCGAGGTCCGTAATGATTGGGGATGCCGAGTGAGGTCAATGGAGTCAAGCTGGTGCAAGAGGGATAAAGGTGACCGAACAGGCGATTCAGGCGACGGGTTGGATCTGCGGCGGGGGTGCGGTGCAAGTGCCATGGTGGTTTCGGTGGGAGCCGGATGGGAGAGACTTGCCGACACGATGAGAGCCGCTGGATCAACCTACATGTGGCGAAGCACGAAAGTGCTTCACGCAGATTGGACTCGATCTTTGCAAAAAGATCGAGAAGAGGTATTTTGGTAATTTTACGAAATACCGCCTTGGTGACCTTTTGCTAACCCGCGGCGCAAGACGGTGCGTGGAGAAGCGGATTAGGTCAAGAGGAGATGAAGACGACGCTTTAAAATGCGTGCGTGTGTGACCCGTTTGTGTGTGGGCTTAACGGGGGCCCATTAGGGTTTACTCTTCTAGAAGGTCTAAGCCTCCACTATAAATAGAGGAGGGAGGTGGCTGCACCCCCTTCAACCCTTTCATTATTTTGAAACCCTAGTTTGTTTAGGGAGTAGATAGTTGGAGGTTAGGGTTCTAGAGAGTTGGATTTGACTTCGTGCTCATGTATTGAGTCTTTGTGCTCCATTGACGGAGTGGCTGTAAACCAATACCATATCAAATCAATCCAAGGAAAGATTGCCCAAAGATGTGTCTCTTTGCTTTCCTTCTCTCTATTTGATGATTTTGAGTCTTTCTTTGATTCACGAGTTTTCTCTCGGTTTGTTCTCTTGATCTAGCTTGCTGTGACATGTGGGAACACATCTAGGATCATCTTGATCATCAATCACTCATGAGCAAGTCTCTAGATCATATTTCGTTTTTGACTCGGTTTTGGAGCAACCTTCGTTCAAACTGAAAAACATAGGAACTTTGGCATGGATCTACGCGATCCTTGATTGGAATAGGTTCCTAATATCTCAGAGAAGGTGTGTCTCAAGTTTTGTGGAGTTTGACCTTATAGATCAAAAGTTAGACCGATTTGAGTTTTGGTTTTCGGGCTGATTTGCGTTGTTCATCATCGATTCGGCCAGATCGCCCATGGTCGACCGTGATTTTGCTGTCGGTCGATCGCCTCACGGTCCAACCGCGCAATACAAGCCGGTCCGACCGCCCTTAGGGTTTGAGGTTCTTTTGGTCTTTTGCTTTGTGGTTTTGGTTTGGATTCATTACAAGTCTTCCGCTGTACTTGTTAATCGATCTTCATAGCTTCCATAGCTACTGAAGTGAAATTAGAGTTGAATCCGATCTAGGAGAAAAAGAGAGCGTGCTCCTATTCACCCCCCTCTAGTCGCCTTTTCGGTCCAACAGTTGGCTTCAAAGATTGAAATAAAATATCTTTTGGGTGTATATATGTGAATGTTGTATTGTGAACTCGAACATTATGTCAACCTTGTCAAATCTATATATGTAATGATTTGTGGCTAATTGGTGGTATTTTTCTTGTTGTGGAATGTATGGTCTGTTTGATTGCTGAGTTTCCTGTCAACGTGGTTCAAAATGAAACGCATTGTACGTACAAAATCAGTGCATATATTTTTTAGGTATGTCCTGAGTGTCCTTAGCTGACATACACTTGGGAAAATCTAACTATTCTCGAGTGTCTTTGGTTGAAATACACTTGGGAAAGTATTCCTTTAATTTCCCAAGTGTCTTTGGTTGACTTACACTTGGGGAAGTATTCCGTTACGTTATTGAATCCGTTGCGCCAACTATTCTCCCGAGTGTTGATGTTTTAGTGTAATTGGAACACTCGGAAAGTTATTTCTCCCGAGTGTAACTCTCGAAACCAATTTTACCCGACTAAAGTATCCCGAGTGTTTTTTCCTCGATATCGACCTTGGAATTAGTATCCCGAGTGTTTTTGGTATTTTCTGAGTGTTTTGCACTCGAAATTAACGGTTTCTAGTAGTGGTTTGACCCCACAGAGTTATAATCTTGGCTCCATTACCGATGGTCTATGTCTTGATGGCATGGAAGGGTCATGCATGGGAGCAAAGGGAGGTGCAAGACAAGAGGGAGGAAGAAAGGATGACGCCAAATGATGCTCAACCATTGGAGCAGAAAGAGGCATGGGATGGTAGGATCGGAAGGAGGAGAAGATCTCAAAAGAACGAAGAGGAGAAACTCGATAATATGGTAAAGGAAAAAAGTCTATTTGACCCTTCAACTATTAAGGTGTGTCTACTCTACTGTTGAACTACAAAACCATCTAAATAACCCTGAATTTATAAAATTGGATCAAATAACCCCTCGAGACGGTTTCAAAGATGGTTTTACCACCGTGGCGGAAGACGCGAAGATTACTTAGCTACTCATATTACAAATATCCTCAAAACAAGGCCAACATCAACTTGTTCCAGGTTGTTTTTTCTCAGGTCTACACATAAGTTTGGTTTTACTGTGTAGTAGATATATACCACAGATCCCTAAGGTGTGTAGTGCGTGATGTTTCACTCTCACATGATTGAAATCCTGCTCTTTAGATCCAAACCATGTGTTTTTTTTGTTAGTTAAATTACAAAACGGCAAGTCACTTGAAATATATATATTTTTACCTTCCCTTTTTTTTCTACAAAATCTATTTACCTTCAAATAGCTAGGCACAGTAAAAAGCGGCTCAAACACGCTTGCACTTCCTTTTTGCTTCTTGTGTGTTCTTGATAACCAAGACTTATCTCGTGGGAACGGTCGGACCATTGATTTCTTGTAGATGCAGGGTAATGCCATATAATTTAAACCGGCTTAGGCCTAGGCCCACTCTCACACAGAACAGGCCACGCAAATGCAACAACTCATTTGCATTTGAATATCAACTTATACAATATGGTTAACCATGAGTTGTCACCCTTGGACCTCTAGGGTTTATATGTTGGTGTCCTTCACCCTAAACTAGCAAGGTGCCACTAAACTCCACACTCATGTACATACACACATACATGGGCTCAATTCATCTTGAGCTGGGATATCACAAAAAGACTTTGTTGTAGTCAATAATATTGGTGAGAAACATACACACTATAAGAGACTATGTGCAACGCTAGAATTCAAAAAAAAATGTTCAAAATCCACGTTGCGTTTTCAAACAGAGCACTAATCCATGACCGATGAGTAGTCCTTGCAGATCTGGTGACGTCCACCCCCATGCCCAGCTGTGCAACGACAAAAGAATATCTGATCCTGCTTAGTTCAAGAAAAAAAAGAAGCAACTGGCGCTCGGCGTACGATGGGAGGTGACCTGAGAGAAGGGAGGCGTCGTGAGCTATCGAGAAGCATGAGGGGGTGAGGAGATGGTAGGAGGGGAAGCAATCGGAGGGAGGATTCCCATCTTACGCTCTGACGCAATATTCGTATACAATATGGGCAACAATTAAAATCGATATGTGCAACAAAATACGCAAATAACAATATAATGCCAATAAAAAATATTGGAAAAAAATAATATTCTCACCGAAAATGCATGAAACCATCGGTATAGAACCTAGTTGCGCTTTAAAACTAGTTCAAATATCCTGATCAAACAAAATTCGATGTTATGACACTGCAACATCTGAAAATAATTGTGACAACATCTAAAAATAATTGTTGCAACATTTTTAGAAGGGACTGCAACAAACCAGGGTGGATCATGCAACAACGGAGAAAATAGGTCATAACAACAAAAAAATACCTCTTGCTACAACATCACAACAATAAAAAACACTATATGAAAACACCTCTTGCAACAACCAAGAAAAGGAGTCGCAACATTTCGAGGGAGCACCCGCAACACACCTATTTGGAGGGGGAGTGCAGACAGTAGCATGCACAGAGAGGTCGCGATGACATAGACGAGGAGCCCGCAACGGCGGAGCTCGGTTGGCGCTCTAGGAGGCCGCACTCGGTGGCGACGGAGCTTGAGCAAGGCTTGCGGAGGATGCACCTTGATGGAGGTCAGGATGTCGCTGGAGCTCGCGAAGGCCATGGCTGGCGGTGACGGAGCTTGGGTGCCACTTGCAGATGCCGCTGTCGGCAGCCTTGAGCGAGCACGAACGACGGCGACCTCCCCACGGCCTTGAATAGGGAGAACAAATCAAATAGAAGTGATGCGTGGGGAGGGAAGGAGGCATCCAGAAAATTGCATATCCTCGGGCTCACATTCCGTGGACGTCAATGGAGCTCTCTTCACTGGGAAGATTAGAGATGGATTGAGGCCCTCTTTGTTTAGGCTTTTTGTCTGGCTTAAAAGCAAAAAAGCCCAAGTCTAAATAAAAGGATGACTTTTTTGTTTGGCTTATAAAAAGTTTAAGCCAATTTAAGTCTAAAAACCATAAGCCATGGGAGAGGTGTTTTTTATTGGCTTTTGCGGAATAAAATATCTCTTTGCTACTGAACTTCGTTAAAATTACCCTCAAATTGCCATTGGTATATAATTACAAACCGTTCTGTTTTTTCCAATCGATTCCTTCCCAACCCGACGCCTGCTGCTCCCTTCCTCAACCCGCCGCCTCCTGCTCTCGTTCCCATCCCCATCGCCGCCGCCTTCCATCCCCTACCGAACGCCGCCGCCTCCTCTCCCGACGGCGCCGCCCCCTGCCCTAACTCATCCTCCGACGCCGCCTCCCTCACGCCGCCGCCGCCTCCCCGCCGCCGCCCATCCTCCCGCCGCCGCCTCTCTCCCAACGCCGCCTCCCTCCCCGACGCCGACCGACCTCGCCTCCTGGATTTGCAGCCAGCATGTTCCATGTTCTCAGGATGTGTACTTGGAGGTTAAGCTATCCTTTTTTTTAATCTAATACTTGAGTTACCAGGCAAGTCACATAAAGCAATATGCATTTGCATTTCTTGGCACACCTAGGCTTGATCTGCTAGTTGCCCTAATGGCTAATCTAGGTGTTGGTTTTATACTGACACTTTGCTCCAAAGTTTATCTGTGGTAAATATATGGCTTATATGTATCTCCTAATGACACTATGGCAGGTAATAGGTGTCATTGTTTAAAGATTGTCAGTCTGTTGGAAATATATGGCAGTGGATGGGAAGTTGTTGCGTGCCAGGCTTAATTTGTTAACACAATTAGGATTTAGGAGATAATAAGGTCAGGGCATGTATTTTAAAAGGTTCCATTGATAACCTAAACTGTAAGGTCAATTGAAAATCTTCTTCCATATGGGTTAATGGGTTATTGATAGCACAATTCCTCAGGGTTTGATTATTTTATAATCATCTGTACCGCTTCCTCTTAGCAGAGAACAATCATATAAACTGCAGGAGGTTGGTTTGAACTAATTTCTCTTTTGCTAATTTTGCTGATGACATATCTCAAAGTATTCAGGCAGTCTGATAATTTCCACTTTCCTCTTTTTATGTCATCAAACAATATCAGTTAATCTTATCAAGTTAATATGCCCTCATTTCAGGCACAAACTACATGCCCATCAGGTTGCCATTGTGATCAGCCATCAAACTGGCAAACCGAGGAACTCTTGTTGAATTGCCTCCAGGAAGTAGAAATCAGTGACTTGAGAGAAACTGAACGTGAAGTTTCTTTTGTGAAACGACTATTCAATTGGGCGACAGTGCTAAAAAGATGACAGTAACTTTTGATCACTCAATCACTGAAAGCAAGGCCAAGGAGCTGTGCCGATGTTACTAAGCTTCTAGGCCAGAAATATGTATGATGTTTTATGTGTACCGGAACTTGAGTAAGGTGTTGTATGTACCAGATGACATAACTGTTGGAGGCACATTGTGAGTGCACTTACAATGGACTAATGTTATGCTGCTGAAAAATTACAGATGATGAAGACACTAATGTTATGCAGCTGCGGATGAAGCTAAACCGTGAAAAACTTAGTGCTGAACGTCATCCATGACTTCTTTGAACTGAGCACCAGGTCTTTAGCTAGATATGCCCTTTTAGATGGTGCAAACTCTGAAGAATGGATCACTGCCCCTGAAGTAAAGGAATAGTTGTGGTGTTGTAGTTTTTGGCTGGAACTCTGCGGACTATGAATATTTGACGGTACTAGCGCTAAACCTGAACCATCCTGTATTTGCACGCTGTTCTGCTATTGTGATCAGCATATCCGCATCCAGTATAGAAAATATTCTGTTGTTTAACGTGGTGCCGTGCTGTGTACTTTATCCGTTTGTATTATGTTCTTTTTGTTGTGTGTTATGCAGTGCACAAGAATTCCAAGTTTTCCTAAACATGCTTAAAAAGATCCTTTAAATCTTAAAGGGTATTTCAGACCTTTCATCATTCATACACAACTCAATAAACTAACATCCTACAAAGTCTGACTACCAAACAACAAAGTTTGGCTTGAGCGAGCTTGGTGCCACTTGCAGATGTCATTGTCGGCAGCCTTGAGCGAGCACGAACGACGGCGACCTCCCCACGGCCTTGAATAGGAGAACAAATCAAATAGAAGTGATGCGTGGGGAGGAAGGAGGCATCCAGAAAATTGCATATCCTCGGCTCATATTCCGTGGACATCAATGGAGCTCTCTTCACTGGGAAGATTAGAGATGGATTGAGTAGTGGGTTTGGGGATTTCTGTCTTGTAACTTGGGTATTGTTGATTTTTGTGATTTGAGGAAGAAGGCTTGAGGTGGGAGTTGAGTTTATTTGGTAGAGTTGGGTAACGATCTACTGGGTGAGCGAGTGGAGATAAGACAGAGGCATAGCATTATAAGAAAAACATCGGCAAACACGACCCTAGCCTATTTCTCCAGCCACGTGTACGACCACGCCAGCTCGCGAGAGCCCGACTGACGCGCGCTGCAACGTCCAAGCGTCCGCACCGCGCGCATGGCATGCGATGCAATGCACACACATGCCCCCAATTCCAAGTGTACCAGCGCCCACCATTTCCCCGGCTAGACGACGGCACACTGCCTGTGCCTGGCGTTTCTGCACGACTGGAGGCTCATCGAGCTTTGCACCGCATGCCATTCCGACCATGCATCCTAATGCCTTTCCGACCATCGATCTTTCGAACAAACCAAGAGTCCAAGACAAAGCGTGCATAACTACATAAGATACACCTTTCCTGTCACGGCTTGCTTACAAGATTGCTTCCAAAGCAAGCACTAGGCCGGACAACTTCAAAAGCTAAAGAAGATTTGTGTTCTTGCAACGCATGCCTGCGTGCATATGCATGCTCCATCACATAGAAGCAGCAGCGTCTGAAGCGTGACCATTGCTTGCAGCCGCCGGTAGAGACCAATGGTTTCTGTTTGGTCTCTTGCTCCCGGAGAAGGAACTGAACCCGCAACGAAAGCTGCGCATTTTCTGTTGCGAGTAGACGACAGATAGCTAGAGCCACCAGCTGCAAGCACAATGCACACAACCATTGTGCCAAGTAAACGAAGTCCTCCTTGGCATGCCACACACAAAAGAGTACCCCCGTGTGATTACCCAGCAGGTAATCACACTTAGGTAACGGATTACTATTCATTTGCCCGGTAGTACACCGCTCCAACGAATAGTAAGCCATATCAGAGTTGACGCAGCGAGAACAATAAGATAGAAACTGCCCTTATTACAACAAATATGCCCCAGGCTAAAGTCTTACAATAACATAGGAGATTTACATAACCAAAATAGAACCAAAATCCCTCCTTGCCTGCCCTGTTCCCCCGGCCTTCTAGTAGTTCCAAGCGCCAATAGGCGTTAGCCTCGCCTCGCCTCCTCGTGGTAATGATCCTCGACTCCGATGGCCTCATCTCAAGACCAGATCGCCTCGCCCCACACGGTATAATCCCGGTTGGACTGGGGTCTACAAAGGAAAATACTAACAAGGTTGAGTACACGAGTGTACTCAGCAAGCATTAATAGCAAAGAATGAAATGGATGACTAACTCTAGTTGTTATCACATTTTCTAAGTCATCTCATTTAGAAAATAATCATTAAAACATTTAGGTGGCAGATTTTAATTCTGAAAACACTAATAGTCGCTCGGAGAGAAGAAAGACCCACAATGGTTCCTCAGAGACTCCAATCTTGAGACGGCATGAATTCATGGTTTGCATAGCATCTTGCTTGTGAGCTTTGTACCACTTTATCCATAGCTATTATGAGCTCTCTCAGGAACTGGGTCCACCGCACTTCCTTTGATGCGGTTTCGAGATCGTAATACGTAACGCGTTTTCGAGTTACGTGAATTAATTTCTCCACCCATTACTTTAAAATCGGTGTCTGAGCGCACCAGTCCTCCACCGAAGTTCCAAGAATGTTGGTTGGGGCAGCTTCTATCCTGCACCCAACACTCCACCTTAGCGCTATAGCGCCTTGGATCCCCCACTTCCGGACTTCCCCTACCGGTCCTGAGTTCCTCCATCACACTCACACATATATAACATACCCATTGTGGAGATCATAGTCACGTAACAAGGTAACATCTTCTGCCCGCTGAAACGGGAAAATAGTTGGTACGGATTTTACGGTATCTGACCGAGCAAGAGTTGGTTGATCCTTATATTTTAACCATCTGTAAAGGGGTCCCACTGCCTTGCCTCATATCTTACCTGCTAAGGGCCCCCTTTACTAGCCATAATAATCTCATATTACTTTCTTTCCTCATTCTTATCTCATATCATCAATTCTCATTTATTCAAGTTCATTTTAATCATCATTATCTCATTCATTCAATTTAATTTTTGAGAAACGGTTTTGATGCGATAAGTATAATAGTGCAACATACGGTTTACATTTAAAATAGCTATATTATTGTTCAAGAGGGTCGCTTGCCTTCGTATGCGAGGGATGTGCCTGTTGACAAAACTCGGGTCAAGCTGCTTCTTCGTCGTTTTTAACGCCGTCTCAGAGTAATACGTAATCTAATAATAATATAAGTAAATACGTAGTGGATTTTTTTGGGTGATACATAATATCTAAGTTAGTGACTCCTAGTGGTTAGCACAGTTGAATTTAAATAAACATTTTTCGAGATCTACACTAAGTTAGCACTCTACCCATGATCGTTCTACCTGAAACGCGCACTACGGTCTACAACGCGAAGATCACGCTTAACTGATAGATCTAACAGAATTAGATAGCTCAAACTATCAGAATAAATACTAGCGATGCACAAGATTGCTACACAAGCGAGTTATTTTTACTAATAACAGAATTAACGACTAGTCGATCTATCTAGCAATTTTAATTCACAGGTTAAATTGCAAATTGATTATTAGACGAGATCTAGGTTAAGTTATTTAACAGCAATAAATAGATAGCTAACAGTTAATTACTTACAAAAGCTACCGATTAAATACAACAATTACCACAAATAAATAAAGGCTACCAAAACCTAATTCCTCCCTGATCTAATTTCTAATTTCTACCCTCCCCTAATCTCTCTCTCTCTCACCCACTCGGCCAAACCAGAGAACCACACACGCACACACGCACACAGCTAACTCCCCACTGCCTTATCTTCTTCCTCTCCTCTCCAATCTCACTCACTCTCTCCCATCTCTCAAATCTCTCTCTCACTTCCTCCAACCAAGCCCGCTCGGGAAGGTCCCTGCTCGGCCCACCTTGTTGCCCCTAGGCGTCGTCGGCTGGCGTCGGCTGGCCTGGCCACACCTGCCGCCTCGGCCCGCGGCTTCCTCAAGCCGCCCTTTGCCTCGACCCGGTCCAAGGCAGATTCTTGACCTCGGCCTCTCGGCTCCCCACGCCCCGACCGCCTCCTCCCGGCCGCCGCGCCTCGGCGCCTCCACCGCGTCGCCGCCGCCTCCAGCCATTGCCAAGAGTCCACGCCTGGCCGCCCGGCTCGGCTGAACCCGACGCCGCTTCTCGCCTCCTTCACGTTCGTGCTTGCCCTCGCCCAGATCCGCCCAAGCCACCGCTCACAGACGCAGCCCCGACGTGGTTCCTCTAGGCGCGGCTGAAGGCCGCCGCCGCCATCGCTCGTTTCGGCTCGGTCTTCCCAATTCTAGTGGCCTAGAGGCTCGGTTCGGCCACTCGGCCTACCACCACGGCCCACCAGACACAGGGACTCCACCCTTAAAGCCCTACTCTACTCTTAGGCTAAAATGCTTACTTGAACATGCTCTAATGGTTGCCATGATGCATGAATGCAGATCATTGATGGTGGATCGGAGGTGAAGAGGGCTACTGGAGAGGTTGCTATTGCTACCAGGTAAGAGCTCACCTAGGATTCACAAAGGGTTTGCCTTTACCTGCTGCTTGGAGAATAATATTGCTTTGCGTTAATGATTTGTGAGGGGTTGACGATGATCGAGGAGTGCTGATGGTGACGGATCGAGATGGAGCTGGTGCCATGATGATCCCTTGTCGCCTGGTCGTCGCTGCAGCTTCTGGCTCCTTGCGGCTGCTTGTGGTTCTTCTTGGCTTGCTGCTGCTAGGAGGAAGTGCAAGGTGAGAAATGGATGATGGCAAAGGGGTTGTGAATGGAATGAGGGAAGGGGGATGGATGCTTATCTTTGGGGGTGGAATGGGTGCTATATCGCTATGTCGCCATGGGGAAATGAATTGTCATGCTACACCGGGGATGGGTGGTGCTGAATTGGTTGGGGGGATGAATCCTTATGCTGCCTTTTTTTTAGATAATGGAAGAGAACACTCTCTCCCGACCTTTGCATCAACGATGCACACAACCCAATTTATTTAAGCAAGTTAAGTGACAAAACAAACCGAGAAAAAACGGCTTGCGACCTTACAACTGAAAGACACTTGAAAAAACAACCTCAATCATTGCAAAATCTTAGACAACCTCAACTATTGCAAATCCTATGACTAAGCCTCCACCCACGAAACTTGAGGATTTGCTTCACCACAAACTTCAATCTTTGGCTCCCTTCCAACATAGTCTCCTTCTGGTTTGTTTTCTGCAGTACAGCCCATGCATTCAGCCAGGATCCACTCAATAAGATAACCTGCAACGGATTAGTTAGATTTTTGTTGTCAAAAACAACATCATTTCGACATAACTATATAGACCAACATAAGGCACTAACCCCCACCAGGAGTTGTGACTTTATCAATTTAGGAACTCCATCTAACCAATTCCCAAACATGTTAGCCATGCTCACTGGAGGATCTAAATTAAATGCACATTTCACAACCCACCATGCCATCCGCGCAAAGGGGCAATCAAAAAAAAGATGCTAAATTGTCTCCTCTTTAATACAGAAACAACACTTTGTACTTCCTCTCCAATTTCTTTTAAGCAAGTTGTATTTAGTTAATATAATTCCTCTGTTGAGATACCACATGAAAATCTTTACTTTTAAAGGAATCTTAATGATTCAAAACCAACTCCCGATAGGGCTTGAACATTGCCTATAAGCGCAGATAAAAAGATCGAATCAATAAAGCCTCGACTTACTCAAATGCCATTGGAAAACATCCTTATGTACACTTAATTGAACATTAGAAATTTTCTACAGCATCTCATTCCAAGCAATTAGCTTAGTCCCAACAATAGGTCTTCAAAAAGAAATATTTAAGAAAACCGCACTCATAACATTAGCTACTAAATCATCCTTCCTCCTAACCACATTGTAAAGCATTGGAAATTGCCTTTGTAATGTAGAATTTCCCACCCATATATCTTCCCAAAACCTAACTTGCCTTCCGTTCTTAACCTGGAAAGAACCAAAGCGAAAAAACTGATCTTTAATTTTCATAAGCCCCGACAAAAAATGGGACGTCCCCGGTTTATTAACCACCTGAGAAAGACTCTTTTCACCCAAATATTTTCTAGTTAGCAAAGATTGCCACACCCCTTCTTCATTAAGCAACTTAAACAGCCACTTGCCTAACAAGCTTTTATTTTTTGTGTCTAAGTTCTGAACTCCTAGACCACCAAACTCTTTAGGAGAACAAACCACGCTCCATTTAGCAAGCCTATATTTACGCTTATGGCTGTCACTCTGCCAAAAAAATCTAGACCGATAAAAATCTAGTCTTTTGAGCACCTCTCTAGGAACCTCAAAAAAAGAAAACATAAACATAGGTAAACTACTTAGCACTGAGTTAATAAGCACCAAGCGACCCCCAATGCATATATTTTTCCTTTCCAATCGCTAAGCTTTTTCTCAACTCGCTCTTCAACTCCTTTCCAATCACTATTCCTTAACTCTCTGAAGTGAATGGGAATACCTAAGTATCTAAAAGGAAACACCCCAACTTCACAACCAAATAATTGAGTATACTGCGGTTCTGCATCCTTGGCAGTGCCAAAACAGAAAATCTCACTCTTATGAAAATTAATCTTTAAACCAGATAAATGCTCAAAGACACATAAAATAAGCTTAAGATTTTTGGCTTGCTCCAAATCATTATTCAAGAAAAGAATTGTGTCATCCGCGTATTGTAGAATTGACAACCCATCATCAATCAAGTGAGGAACGACTCTTGTTAAAAGACCAGCAGCTTTGGCTCCAGAGATAAAAATGGAAAGCATATCCGCCACAAGATTAAAAAGAACAGGGGACAAAGGATCACCTTGTCTAAGTCCCTTATGAGTTTGGAAAAAAGCACAAAGATCATCATTGACCTTAACACCAACACTCCCTCCCTTGATCAAACTTTCTACCCAAGAACACCACTTAGGTGAAAATCCTTTCATCCTCAGCGTTTGCATTAAAAACGGCTATTTTACTTTATCATAAGCTTTCTCAAAATCCACCTTAAAAACAATACCATCCAAATTCTGCTTATGAAGCTCATGGATGGTTTCATGTAGGATAACTACACCATCCAGAATAAATCTCCCCTGCATGAACGCTGATTGGGAAGGCAGAACAACCTTTTGAGCTACTCTCATAAGCCTATTAGTAATTACTTTAGTAAAAATTTTAAAACAGACATTAAGCATACAAATAGGCCTATATTGCTGTATTTGCTTAGCATCAGTTTTTTTGGGAAGTAATGTAATAATCCCAAAATTGCAAGCTAAAAATAGCCAAAGTGCAACTATGAAAAGCATAAAACATGGCCATCAAGTCCTTTTTAATTACTTCCCAAAACACCTGATAGAACTCTCATTGAAAACCATCCGCCCAGCTTTATTATGATCCATTTGAAATATAGCTTCTTTCACCTCCTTTTCAGTAAAGGCCTCAGTAAGATTAATGTTTTCCTCATCCGAAACTTGAGACATATCAATTGTAAGATCCTCAATCATAGATAAATGATTTACCTCGGCTAGTCCAAACAAATCTTTATAATAATTGGTGATATAGTTTTTTAATTGTACATCACCTCGAATAATTCCATCCTCTTGCTCAAGCTGAAAAATTCTCTGTTTTCTATGTTTCCCATTTGCAATCAAATGATAAAAGCGCGTATTCCTGTCACCCTCCAAGAGAAATTTCGCTTTGGCCCTTTGATACCATTTAATTTCTTCTTCTCTTAACAAATGAGCCAGCCTCTCATTAGCAGCTTTTTTACTATTTAACTCATTATTGGACAAACTCATAAACTCAGCCTTTTTATCAAGCTTATCAATCAACACGTTAAGTTCTAACTTTTCCTTTTATACGTCATTGGTACTTTTCGCCCAACCCTAAGATAACGCCTAAGAATTCTAACCTTTCTCTGCCCAACTATGTAAGGCCGATCGACCACAATTAACATTTCTCCACATCTCCGCTACCATTTCTCTAAACCCTCCCTACACAAACAAACCTAATTCAAATTTAAATAAAGGTGACTACCTCTAAAAGTAGACTCTTTTGTATTTAACAATAACGGCGTGTGGTCAGATAAGGACCTTTCAAGAGCTAACACTGTGACCAAAAGAAACTTCGCTCCTAATCAGACTATTAAAACTCTATCCAACTTCTCAAAAGTTGGATTAACTAGCTTAATTGGCCCAAGTAAATTGTCTACCAGACAATACTATTTCTCTTAAATCCAAATTATTAAGCACAGCATTAAATAGAAAAGGCCATCTATACTCAACGTTATCATTATTTTTTTCACTCGAATTCCTTATGATATTAAAATCACCCCCAATTAAAATGGGAAGAGTCTCTTTCCTCTGTGCATTAACCAGTTCATTAAGGAACTTCTCCTTAAAGCTGAAATTTGAAGACTAGTAAACCGCTACTAAGACCCATCGAAATCATCCTCTATTCTTTAAATGAAACTTCACATAAAAATCACCAAAGATCAATCGACCCAACATCAAAGACCATAAATCCACTCCAAGAAGAATACTACCCAACCGATCTTGTGGAGGAGAAAAGTGCCACAAAAATTCGACCACCACAAAGATGATTAAGGCTAGCCATTGAGAATTCTTTTTTAACAGTTTCAAGAATGGCCACAAAATCTAAATGATGCTCTTTAACCGCTTCACAAATAAAACGATGTTTAGCCAAGTCACCTAGACCTCTACTATTCCAAAAAAGAGCTTTCATATTGATTTTATCTTGATCGACCTAAGTATAGGACTTTTTCTATTCTTCTTTCTAGATGATCGCTTTTTATTAGTGACCAGTATAAAATTAGACATGTCATCCTCCATAGCGCCTACGTCTACATCACTATTTAAATGATTAAGAGCTGAGAAATCGTTGTAATCCTCATTCTCATCCTCCACCTCCTCAATAGCTACACTTCCTTTCTTTTTCATTCTACCATACTCAATATTTTTAATATTGTTAATAGAACTAGCAACCTCTACCCCATCAACTCCTAAAGAAATCCCAATGCTAGCAACTTTGTCAATAATTTGCTCATCAGAAAAAGATAAAAAAGACAGATTATTAACAGACTTACTAGGTTCAAATTCGAGATTACGAATTTGTGCACGCCGCTTGGCCTTTTGCACCATGTCTTCATCTCCGGAATTCTGCTTCTTTAGGTGCTCACTTTGCCTAAGTTCCCCCGTAATAATTTCTGGCTTCCAGAATCCATTTAACTCGGTAGTCTGAGTAGCCCCACTATCCTCTTGACCCTCATCCCCCCTCCGGTCAGCCCCTAAATCCCCGGACTAGGCCCCTTCTCCAGTCCGCTGATGCATCATGTCCACCTCGGCGCCACTGGACTGAACCACATTGGTAAAGCCCAGTGATGCATACTCCTGCAAATCCAACTGCATGACCTCACTTCCCTTTGGTTCGCAGCTAGTGGTCCTCGCCACTGTACCCGTGGTATACTTGACCGGTGCACCAGCCTCTTTCTCCACTAACACATTCGGTTCAAACAGGCAGCCACCCTCTGCCACTAAAACTGCTACTGATCCATCAGAAGAAAGAGTAGCCTCCCTTGCCAATACTGCTTCTCCAGCCCCACTCCTTGGCAACATATCAACATAAACCAGCCTAGACTCTATCTGCTCCACCTTCTGAGTAACAGACCCCCCATTTCTACCACAGAATCAGCCACCTGAACCATTGTAGGGCTAAAATGTTCCCCCTTCTTCAATTCTAATACAAGATGACAGGCCTCCTCCACCTGTTCAGATTCACCTGTGACCAGACTCCTACCTTGGACTTTCAAGCCAGACATCCCAACATGAGCACCCATCTCGGCCTCCTTTCTAGACGCCCTCGGTGTAACCCAGATTGCATCCGGAGCCACCAGACTCAAAGAATTCCCCTTGGAGCCATAAGAAGACTGACCCTCATCGCTTTCAAAGCTCATGAGCATTATTATCCGATTATTCTTGGTCTCTTAGCCTCCCCGCCCTTCATCTCAACATCTTTATCCTCGCCGATTTGTCATCCTCCTCATGATCAACATCACGATCGACTACTTCACAACCGCGTCCACCACCTCCTCTTCAATCTCGAAAAAATGTCGTAAACAGATTCACCCACCACAATCTCCACACTAGGAGGTATCGCTCTACATCCAACACCCCTACTAGCATACTGAACCAAATCATTCTTACGCACTTTTTCCATGTCCACCAAAAGCAATGCCAATGATCGAACCTATTGCACACAGGCTCAGAAAATCACGAATTTCCAAAGGCACACCTAGGACCTGAACCCAAACTTTGTGTAATTGGTATTTAGGAGCCGGTCTGGAGTTCCATTCTACAAATTGTAATACCACCTTACGATCCTTCACATTGATGTCTCCAATAGCCACCATGCGAAGCATTTCCAGCCTATTTGGGAAATGAACTAAAAATTCCTTTTCCCCCTGAATCTCCACCTGTGGTTGCCAATTCAAAGGAATTAGCCTTCTCAGCTCTGCAATCAACATGCCTTTGGACATCTGCTCTCCAATTACTCGAACCAAACCAGTCTTGTTGCTTTCCTTCTTCAATTTCTTCATCCCAGATAATGGGATTTGATAAAACCCCAGTCCATCAGCTCCGAATCCACACAAATTGGCAATCGGTCGTGGAATCAAAGTCAAAGGACACTGATTGGCCAAATGGTCATTGCCCTCACAAACATCACATAATAAACTGACTTTGCAATTGGCAGTTCCATGCCCCTACCCTTTGCAACGAAAACACACCATACGAGAAACATCACCAACATACCTATTGACAACCGGTAGAATATCGGTCCGACCATGTCCCCGCTACCATCACCCACCCACGCCCCCGATATGCGCAAATCGACACGATCCAAAGATCTGATGCATTGACTCCAGAACCAATGACCGGGATATCATCACGCCCTCCAGAGGAACCTCCATTCCCCGCCGCCTGACCACTAGCACCTCCGTCAACAGACAACTGATCAGAACCACCTGAGCCCTGGGTCTGCCCACCACCTCCTCCAACCGAAACACAGTTCTGCACATTCCCGCCTCTCACCCCAAGCAACCCACTGCTCTGCATTTGATGCCCCCCTCTCAACCCATGCGTCCCACTGTTCTGCAGATGCCTTACATTGTATGCACCACCGCCATGCCCAGCATCCAAGCCCCTCACCACTGTCTGCCCACTCCAGCGCCTCCACCTCCCCCAGGTTGCTGTCTTCCTGCCCCATCAGCAGCGCCCAGCCCAACTTCCCGGTTGCTAACGCCATTCCAGGCTGCGAACCGACCGCTACCGCCATGAGATCTTCCTCTACCAGCCATGTCGACCGCCTGCCCAGAATTTTCCTCGAAGGAACCCCGACCACCGGAGCCTGGTTGGGACAAATTTTGCGATCCGCCGCCAGAGCAGGGTTCTCTAAACTGCCTATCCCACCTTCTACCGAGGATTTTACGAAGCCAAGGTAGTCCTAACTTGCGTGCCTCATCTGTGTTAGTTAACACCAAACCGTTAGCTAATGGGCTCGGCCCACTAAACTCAGCCTCAACCGAGCCTTTATCATCCATCAAGATAGGCACGTCCACCACAGAGTTTGAAATTTGAGCAATCCCCATCACAGGCGACAAACTCGACCAATCACCCGGATCCGGCGCTAATTCCTCGGACGCCACCAATGGCGTAACTCCAACTTTGCCACAGCACCTCGGCCTGAACGGCGGACCTCAATGAGCACGAACGAAGGCGGCGCCCAACGTCATTGGGGGCGACTGGCGAGGCGGCGGCAAAGGCCCCAACCAGGGTCGTCTACCATCTTCTCCCTTCTTACTTCTTACTCTGGCCAGGTAGAATTCCCACCGCGAGAAGCTCCTCTGTCGAATAACCCGCAGCAATGGCATCTCCAAAAACTTCAATCTGCGGACATGTCTCTCCATCATCCCCCTTGCTTCCAACCTGCAAAGATCTGCGTGAACTAGAATAGTTAGACGATCCATTACCTTGAAGCGATTTCGAGACGCCGCCGTCAAAAAGAGAAGACCGCTTGCCAGCCTCCGCTTCAACCTCCACTTCTGCCATGATAATATCTTCCTCATCGGAAGAATCATCTTCTTGCAACCGCCAAAATCTTGATCCAATCGCTACACTAACTACACGATGAACCTTCAAGAACGGAACATAGATCTCACCAGCTTTGGCACCACCCTTAGAGCCAGCCTCCTCCATTATGCAGCGCTTACCCTCTCCAGCATAATTTCCCTTTCCTAGATGGTGCCTCCGGACATAGGCAGCAGCAGGAGGAGGTGGCCTCCACCACAAACTTGACCTCATGTGAAGACATCGTACCGCACCACATGTGGACACAGACACATGAGGAAGAAAAGAAGGGAGAAAAGCCAAAATGAGAAATCTTCTTGAACGTCTGTCTGTGTCTCTCTTCTCCCTTCTCTCAAAGAACGTAACAAAAGCCCGGTGGATACGATCAAGCAAAGTGCAACGCGCAGAGCAGCTAGAATGCAAAGATAATGGAGTTCACCGACTAAATCCAATAAAAGCGCAACCGCCTCCTTCATTCACAAGATGTCCCAGAAACCCAAAAAGAAAAGCACGCATGACATAACAAAGTTGCAAAGCCTTCTCCTTATCTTTGCTGGGGAATGTATGCTGTGTTGAGTGCTTTTTGTTGAGTCGGGGAAATGTTCTTTCATTGAGCTTGTGATGTTGAGGGAGCTTGCCTGCGGTGCAATGGAGTTGTTGCAGGTCGCTGCGAGCCTCTTCGGCTGCATTTCTTCGCCGCTATGCCGGGTTGAGGTTTGGCAGAGTGAAGAAGGGGCTGAATGGTATCCGCTTTGGAGGCTCCTTGGTTCTTCTTTGGGAAGGTTGTGGGTCTTTGGGAATTGGTCTCGAGACCGAAGGAGAGAAGAACTGCAGGGAGGGGGTTTGAATGGTGGCTGCTGAGCAATGCGGTCGATCTAGTACTACAATGCTCAAAATGGTCAATGTAATATTCTATTGTAAATGATGCTCTTGATTTACTTATCTAATGAAATGGAAATGCGAAATTAGATATGACTTAATGCTACTGCTGTAATGATGAATGCAAATGGTTGCTTGCTATTGATTTCTGATATTGAATGGATGATTGAAATGAATGCCTGATGAAATGATGCGATGATGGATTATAGGTTCTGCGACTAGAGAGGGTAACGCTCGCGAACGAAAACAACTAACCCAACACGCTGACTACTAATTAACGACTTAACAACGATCGCAAAACTATCAACAACGCACCGCTAACACGAGGGTTAATTAACGCTAACTAACAATTACTGCTACGCGATTAGGTCTAATTACGCGGGTTCTCACAGTCAGCCTACAGATTTAGCCACAATGTGCAGTGGTATTGGCTATGGTTCAGGGGCAGAGAAGACAAGAGGCCATTGGAGTGCCAGTGAAGGGTTAGGTTTCGTTGCTCAGAGAACACGGCACCTAATGGAGAGGGAGAAACGGGTATAAAAGGGCGCCCTCCCCCAAGAGCTCAAGAACAAGAGAAGCCAGTGAGTTACCTCCTCATCTGATTTGGGCTTCCTTCCTCGAGGTGCAACCCTTATTTTGTTGTTGAACATATGTGATTTGCGTTTCTTCATCGTTGCCATCTTACAAAGTTTTGTCATTTTCAGCAAGAAGTTTACTTTGGAGTTTGGACCGATGGCGGTGACGACGATGGTGACCAAGAACAAGGGCGGCGTGCTGGCCATGGATAGGAAAGGTCGGTTCTCGTCGTCCGAGTCAAGGCGTTCCCGTGGAACTCGCAGTGGATGGCAAGAGCTCGAGTTCCCTCAGGCGATGTTCGCCAGCGTCGGTGTCAACGTGTCCCCGGCGCCCGCCGGGCGCGCGACGGCGGGAGCAGTCACGAAGGTCCGGCCGCCGACAATCGCGACGTCGTAGCCAGACTTGCCGCCGCCCAAGGTCGGGCAAGAAGACGAGGGGGCGAAGGAGAAGACGAAGAAGAAGGCCAAGAAGCGCAGGGCGGCTGGGCCGAGGAAGGTGAGGGTCAAGATCGCCAACCCGCACTCGCGGCGTCTGGTCAGCGGCGCCATCGCCCGACCGTGTTCAGACCTTTCGTCGCATCGCGGAGACGATCAGATGCACTGATGGTCGGCATGCCGGCGCCGACTCCATGGCCGGTGTTGCAAGTGGATCATGCGGACGGAGGGCTGGACCGGTCTCTTCCGCGGCAACGCCATCAACGCCCCTCAGCGTCGCGCCCAAAGAAGGCCATCGAGGCAAGCCACCACATGTTCTTGCAACTTCCTAGATATCAATTCTTCCACATATAGGTGCAATGCTCGGGGTTGTCTACTTGTCTTTATCTCGATTGATTCCATGGCGCGGTGGCGGCAAAGACTTCACTTATGACACGGCCAAGAAGTACTTGACCGGAGGTCGGCGAGCCACCGAAGGTCCCCATCCCCACGCCGCTGGTCGCCGAGCGATCGCGGAGTCGCTCAACCCTGCACCTATCCCATGGAACTCGATCAAGACCCGACTCACCATCGAGGTGAACGCAATTCTACGCTTCTTCGCAACTAACAATTTTGAAATTTGCGGTGCCAATCACTACCATCTTGCGCGTGTATTGCATGCGTATGACGTGTACGACAACTTGCTTCACGCGCTCGTCAAGATCGCGCGCGAGGAGGGCCCGGGAGCTGTATCGCGGCTGGTGCCGAGCCCGACGGCGTGGTGCCGACGTGCCACCAACTTCTACGCTTATGAGCAGCTCGGCGGCTGTATCGCGCGCGTCCGGCGGGACGACGTCGGCAACGTGGTGACGCCGCCGATCGGTCGGCGGTGGGGGTGATCGCGAGCACGGCCACGCTTCGCTGGAGGTGGTACGAGCGGATGCAGTGGGCGCCGTGGGCGGAGGCGGTGTACAAGAACGTCCTGCACGCCATGTAATCGCATCCTCGAGAAGGAGAGCGTCGATGGCCTCTACGCGGCCTCGCCCCCAGATCAAACTCATGCTCGCTGGCATCTCCTTCATGTGCTCGAGGCCTGCAAGAAGATACTCATCGAGGAGGAGGACGGCGAAGATGACAACGGCAAGTAAAAGAAGGAGAAGGTTGCTTGAACTGGACAGAGTAATGGTCCAAGAAGATGGTGATTGATCATGATTCATGAATGTGATGAAGCAAGGAAAGAAAGAAAGAAAATGGAGGAGGTCATTGTTGTTAGACTAATCTTGTTGTTTTACATAAGTTGCACGTACTTTGATCATGTGTTAAGTGTACATCCATTTAGATGTGTCAGTTTGGGATTGTACATAGCTTGCACGTGAGTTTGAACGTGTCCTTAGTGGGTTGAGTTAGCTGCATGCATGCATAACTAGTTGAGCCCTTCATGCAGCTAGATATTAGCGTGTAGTAGTGGAGCACTAGTTGTGGAGGCATGCATGGAGTGGAAGTAGTGCGCCTAGTGGTGTGATAACCGGTCATTAAGTTGGTGGCGTGTGTTATATATATCTTCCCATGTAATCAGTTTGTTTAAACAAGAGAGACAAAAATGTAGTTGGCGGCGAGTGTATGTGTGTTCTTGTTTCTTTATGTGATTCTTTTGTGTTTGTGTGTGTGAAACACCTAGAGAGATAGGAGCTGGGCCAACAATTGGTATCGAGCAAGGAGATGCTACCGGCATGGGCGGCTTTGGCGTGGCGTGGCCGGGAGAGCAGCGGTGGTGGCGCGGCGCAGTGCGGTCTTGGCGTGGATGTCGCAGAGCGCAGCGTGAGCGGTCGCCAGAGCTGGTGCTTATGCTGCGCAAGAAGGAAGAGCAGGCTGAAGCGCTGCACAGTGCAGTGTGTGTGCGCGGCAATGGAGCAAAGGTCTTTCGAAGTATGCAAAGAAGAAGAAGAGCAAACAAAGACATGCATGCATGTGCGATGGTTGTGCATTGCACTAGCAATGCGTTCATGCATGTGCAAAGAGTGACCCACTAGCAATGCATGCACAGTGCCTCTGATGGGTCAAGAGATCCCCGGTTGAATAGTAACAAAACGACACAAGTTGAGTTGTGTCTCCTGTTCCTGTGTTTCATCTTCATATATCTTAGTAGTACAAGAGAATAGATGTTCTCTCCGTCAGTACTCGAAGTAGCTCCAGAGTGTTCTCGTGTTAGCTGTGTCCACGAGAAAGGGTGAGTTCTTGTACGTGTGTCCAAGAACTCAGTAATGTAAGCTCCGGTCCGAGTCTCCGTCGCCGATGGTACCGGCGAAAGATAATCGGAGTTGAGGTAGAAGCAAAAGGTGCCGGCAAGTTGTGTCACCGGCGAGAAGAGGTGGTGGTCTAGGTAGGAGGAGGTGTGTCTCCTCGCTACCCGCTACTGAAGAGCGTTGCCGACAATCGGTGGGACAAGATGGCAATGGTGGCTATCTCCGTGTCTCGTCGAGGAGAAGTTCAACCGAAGATTCATGGGCTCTGTTCAAGTCCATGTGAATGGAGTCGATCCCGTGTCGAATGGGAAGGCATGACTTCTTGGAGATGCGTCAGAAGATCAGCCATCGAGTTGTGAAGAAGATGCAACAAGATTAAGGGGGTAATTGTTAGACTAATCTTGTTGTTTTACATAAGTTGCACGTACTTTGATCATGTGTTAAGTGTACATCCATTTAGATGTGTCAGTTTGGGATTGTACATAGCTTGCACGTGAGTTTGAACGTGTCCTTAGTGGGTTGAGTTAGCTGCATGCATGCATAACTAGTTGAGCCCTTCATGCGCCTAGATATTAGCGTGTAGTAGTGGAGCACTAGTTGTGGAGGCATGCATGGAGGGAAGTAGTGCGCCTAGTGGTGTGATAACCGGTCATTAAGTTGGCTGAGCGTGTGTTATATATATCTTCCCATGTAATCGGTTTGTTTAAACAAGAGAGACAGAAAAATGTAGTTCGGCAAAGAAGGTGTATGTGTGTTCTTGTTTCTTTATGTGATTCTTTTGTGTTTGTGTGTGTGAAACACCTAGAGAGAGATAGGAGCCGGGCCAACAATTGGTATCGAGCAAGGAGATGCTACCCGGCATGGGCGGCTTGGCGTGGCGTGGCCGGGAACGGCATGGTGGTGGCGGTGCACGTGCGGTGGCGTGGATGTGCGCAGAGCCAGCGTGAGCGATCGCCAGAGCGGGTGCTTGTGGCGCAGGAAGACGGTCAGTAAGCGCAGTGCACACGGTGCAAAAAGTGTCTAGTCGGAGCAAAGGCAGTCAAGTATGCAGTAGAAGAAGAAGCTAAACAAAGACATGCATGCATGTGCAGTGGTTGTGCATTGCACTAGCAATGCGTTCATGCATGTGCAAAGAAGATTTCACTAGCAATGCATGCACAGGTGCCTACAGTGGGTCAAGAGATCCCCCGAGGTTGAATAGTAACAAAACGACACAAGTTGAGTTGTGTCTCCGGTGTTCCCTGTGTTTCATCTTCATATATCTTAGTAGTACAAGAGAATAGATGTTCTCTCCGTCGTACTCCAGTGTAGCTCCAGAGTGTTTGTGTGTGTGAAACACCTAGAGAGAGATAGGAGCTGGGCCAAAAATTGTGTTGGGAATTGGATATGGAGCGTCTTAGAGCAGAAATTTGATGCTGGAAGAAGCATATTAGAGTTTGATTTCAGTAAGTGTTGTATTTGGAGTTGGATTTCGTGTGTTAAGTGCTGTATTTGGATTTGCACAGGTAACAGCAATAATAATCAGATATGGTATTGCATGTTGGCGTTAATCCTTCCACGAGTCTTCTGTCAATTCTTGTTTTTAGTCGTAGAAGTCTTTCGGTTTCTGAGTCAGTTTCTGACTCAAGTTCAGAGTTTGTCTCGATATTCAAGTGTATACCGATTCAATCGATCTTTGTTTTCTAGTCGGATTCAGTAGTAGTACTAACCTATCTAGGATGTAATATTGAGTATAAATAGAAGAGAAAACTCAGAAAGAGGTGCACCGATTTGCACCAGAAATCGCTCTGCTTTAGTTCTGTTGTTCAAATACTGTTCATCGCTCGACAATTGACATTGCATTTTTCATCGAACTTCGGGAACTTCGTAAAGTCAAGTTTCGCATAATACGCAGTTTCGCATAACACGTGGTATCGAGAGCGGTGTATGAAAATCGGTCCTCCGATTCTAGAAAAGAAGAAACCGATGGCTCCCAACGGATATTCGTTGACAACAAAAGAAGGCCCAAATTCGCTTCCATACCCAGTTCTCAATTCAGAGAACTATCCGACTTGGGCAATGAAGATGCGAGTGAATATGCGTGCCCAGGTGGGCTGGGACGCAGTAGCTGATCTAAAAGGCAAGGTCGATCCAAAAGGAGAGGCTCTGGAAGTCGACATGAAGACTGATCAAACGACACTGGCATTGATCTATGCTGCCATCCCTGACTCGATGCTCAACCAGCTTGTCGGGAAGGATACAGCTCGAGAAGCCTGGATTGCTCTTCGCACAATGCACGAAGGGGTGGATCGAGTAAAGAAGGTGCGGCTACAAACTCTCCGAGGGGAGTATGAGGCAATGTATATGGGTGAAACACAATCAATTGATGAGTTTGCAGGAAAGTTATCAGCGGTGGTCAATGAAATTCGATCTCTTAGCGATAAATTGGAAGAAACTTCAGTGGTTGATAAATACTTACGAGTCTTACCCGAGGGATTCGTGCCAGTGGTCACACCTCTCTTGTACTCAAGTGATCTTCCGTACATGAAGATAGAAGTGGCTGGGTCTCTCAAAGCTCATGAGGGACTCCTAAAAGGTTGCAAGGCTCGTAATGATCAAGCATTGTTGGTGAAAACCGAGTTGAATGGAGAGAACAAACAGATCCTAAAAGACCATTCATCAGGACAGGGCAGTCGGGGTTCTACTTGGCGCGGCCGAGGAGGTTGTGGATTCGGTAGAGGCTAGGGAGGTCGAGGAGATTTTGCTGGACATGGCTACAAGTTAGGACGTGGCAACAACGAGTTCAAACAAGATAAGTTGAAAATTAAATGCTTTGAGTGTGATAAATTTGGACATTATGCTTCTGAGTGCCGAAGTCATATTAAATATTTTGAGTGTCAAAAGTTTGGTCATTATGCTTTATATTGTCAAAAAAAGAAAAACAATGTCGAAGCAAATCTGTCACAAGCTCAAGAGGATAAAGAACGGGCTCTATTGCTAGCCATTGGAGAAGAGAAATCGTGTGGACTGGTCATGCTTGAAGAAAAGGTACAACCTAAGCTACTGAAAATTGGTGAAGAAATGATCGATTCTAGTCTATGGTACCTTGATAATGGAGCTTCAAACCACATGGCAGGCCAAAAAGAAAAATTTAGTGAGATCAATATGGATTTCAGAGGTCAAGTAAAGTTTGGAGATGGTTCTATTGTTCACATTGAGGGCAAAGGATCTATTCTACTCCAATGCAAGAATGGTGAACAAAGAATCTTGTCAGAAGTATATTATATTCCAAGACTGTGCAACAATATAATTAGTCTTGGCCAATTGACTGAACAAGGATGTGAGATAGCTCTACAAGGCTCATATATGTTTCTCCATGATCAGTCTAGAAGATTACTCATGAAAGTTCCTTGCGCTCCAAACAGGCTTGTTGATGATTTTTTCTAGAGTTATGTGGGTTTATATGCTGCAAAAGAAAGGAGATGCCAAAGAAGTTTTTTAAAATTTGTTACACTTGTTGAAACACAAAGTGATTACAAGCTGAAGGCCTTGAGATCAGACCATGGTGGTGAGTTCCTATCAAGTGAATTTTAGGAAATTAGTGAAGAAAAGGGCATCACAAGGTTTTTCACTGCACCTTATAGCCCACAACAAAATGGTGTGGTAGAGAGAAGAAATAGAACTGTGATGGACATGGCATGAAGTTTTCTAAAGAGCAAATTGATGCCATGCATGTTGTGGGATGAAGCAGTGAGGCATTCAGTTTACATTCTCAATAGGATTCATACAAAAAGCTCTTGATGGGATGACTCCATATGAAGCCTGGAGTGGTAGAAAGCCAAATTTGGAGCATCTGAGAATCTTTGGATGTTTAGCACATGCCAAGATTACAACCAAACTGAAGAAGCTTGATGATAGAAGTCGAAAGTTGGTTTACTTGGGAGTTGAGCAAGGCAGCAAAGCATGTCGACTTTATGATCCAGTTACTAATAAGATACATATCTCTAAAGATGTCGTGTTTGAGGAGGAGGAGCAGTGGCATTGGGAAAATTTTCAAGAACCTGGTGTGGAGATAGAAAATTGGGTTACTTCCACAGTTGAGGGAGAAAATGACAATGATTTTACAGCTGTAGGATCAAGGATAACCGACTAGAGGGGGGTGAATAGGAGGTTTTAAATTTTTTTGACTAATTAACAATTTAAGCCAATATAAGAACTAAGTCTAAACAAGATACAATTCTAGCTAAGCAATTCAATACAATAAAATTGCTAGAATTGTAAATGCGAAAAGTAAAGATTAGAAATAACCACAAAGAGACAATGATGTTTTTCCCGTGGTATCAAAGATTTGCCGGTCTTTACTAGTCCACGTTGAGGAAACTTGAACGAACTGCCGGCTCCACTAATTAAGCCTTCCTCGATCAAGATTGGTTGTTTTTCCTTGTCACGACCCTACCAGGCACACTCGGGAGGTCCAAAAAGGAACCCCTGGATGTCCCGAGAGGTCCCTCAGGACCTCCTAGGAGGTCCGCAAAGGACTCCCAGGATGTCCCAAGAGGGCATCCCGGTAGGACCTCCAGACCTCCCGAGAGGTCCGATAGAACCACCCGGAGGTCTGGGGTCCCGACCGAGGAGGTCGTTGGACCTCAGACCTCCCAAGCTCCACGCTACTCGAGGGAGGTCCGAAGGAGCCAACCCGAGGAGGTCGTGAGGCTTGAGGATGAGCCTAAAGTCCATCATGATCTAAATTGGTCCCCAAGGATCATCGACCTAGTTCTCCAAACAAGCAAGTGACAAGAAAAACATCCATAGAACTTTATTAACAAAGAAAAGGAGTTGTGATTACAAGGGGTTGCTTACAAGCTCCAAAGAACCGAGAGCACACAAACGTAGTGGAAAAACCAAAGACAAAGTGTCCATCCATTACACCACAGTGATTACCGGAGGGCGCGGCCTAAGTGATTTGGTCATCTTCATCATCATAGGAATCTTCACCTGCTCAATTTATGAATCAAACAAGAGTGAGCACAACAACCGTGCTCGCAAGTTACACCCATCAATTAACAGCATGACATACATAGGGATATATCAAGGGAAAGCATATTAGGGTTGATTTGCATAAAGCCAATTTTAGTTACAATAGTTAAAATTCATTTTTGCAAAATCCATTTTCAATTGGATAACATTCATCATCAAGATGGTGAAGAATACCCTCCTGTCACATGGCTTCCCGCCTAAACCCAATTTGGTTAAACCACCAAAACCAATTTCATAATTCTTTTGAAAACCAAAACCAAGAGCTAACTTTGAGTGACATTGCCAGCATGTCCATGACCGCGGACACAGCTATTCAAATAGATTTACACTCTGCAGAGGTTGTACACTTTACCCACATGACATGAATTCTCTAGTTTGCTTGGCATCCGTCGATACCACCTCACACTTCCTTTGGTGAGAGGTCTAGAGCACATGACAAGGCCTTTACAATGCATCGCTCCACCGTAGTCCACCCACATTAAGGTTTCGCAGATCCCCCCTTTGGATAGAAACCCGGGTTAATATGGTGCCCCTCTATGCGGGTGGGACTACAACGGTCAGAATATGACTACCCACCGCATCAACAGGATAAACCATGATAGAGCTTTGCAAATTAATTAGCCAGATCCCACGCCCTATACTGGAGACATGTGGTTGCACAATTTTGGCATAGCCCATTATAGGCTTAGCAAGTGGTGTCTCAAAGACCGGTCCTTAACTTACTTGGGCGACAAACCTCAACCCTGGGGCATCGGATCACACAACCCTCTATGCATAGACATGCACCAACAAAGCAACCAGCTTCGCCTAAGTCCAAATCCATTTTTCATTTACTTTGTTTTTCAAACCTCTATGGCACACCAATGCCATGGCCATTTGTAAAACCTCCATGACACACCAATTTCATGGCCAAAATCCCCATGACACACCAATGTCACGGCTCAAATCATTTGATCAAGTGATATTTTTGGTCAAAACTCCCCAAATCAAGATTTTGGTCTAAGTAAGACTAAGCATTCCATTTTCTTTAAAAGCTTCGGGTCCTCACTATTGCAAGAACCAGATTTATCTAAGGTGACAATGAGGTTGATTCGACATGGACAGTGGTCATACCAAGCAGTAGGCATAACTATGAATTGAAAGATAGGCTTTGAAATAACTTAGTAAAGTAAGCATGCATACATTCTTGAAATCGACATAAGTAATTTGAAGTATTGGGTGCAACATGATCAAAAGTGTAACTTGCCTTGCTCAAAGTCTTGAGCTTCTTCCTCTCCTTCACAGAACTCCGGTTCCACACGGTCTTGACAATCTACACGTGAAAACCAAATGACTCAAATAAAGCTCCAACAAAATCCAAAAGAAAACTGAATAAAACTCCAAGGTAAACCAACAGAGAGATTGAGGGGACGGGAGGAGGTCCAATGAGCTTGTTGGAGAAGGTCCAGAGAGTCAAGAGAGGAGGTCCAAGAACTTGGAGGGAGGTCTAAGGTATGCTCGGTTGAGACAGAGAGGAGAAATGGAGAAGAAAGTGAGAAAGGAGGACTGCCCAAGCTATATATAGCTGGAGCCAATGCACATGACCCAGGATATGGGTCCTCAAGAGTTGGTAAAGAGAATAATGGGAGTAGGCAAGGAATGTGACAATGGTATGACATGAGTACTGCAAAGGTGAGAGCATTTAATGTGATACAACATGCATTAAATACGGTGAAGACTTCCTTGCACCAGGACACAATCAAAGGTAAAGGAAACTGAGTGTGATTGCCCAGTGGGGGCAGCCAAGACCCGTAGAGGAGGTCCTGCGAAGACATTGAGGAGGTCTTTGTAGTGAACAAAGGGAGATCCTCACCCATAGGGGAGGTCTTGACGGTTGGATCTCCAAAGAGGAGGTCCAAACGGCCAAGATTAAGTGCACCAGAGGAGGTCTGCAAGAGCTAGAAGGAGGTCCTCACCCGCAAGGGAGGTCTAGACGGTTGGATCTCCAGAAGGGAGGTCCAACGGTCAAGATCAATTACAAACGAGGAGGTCTGCAAAGGTAAAAGGAGATCCTCACTCGCAAGGGAGGTCTGAGCCGTGGGATCAAATCCAGGGGAGGTCTGAACGGTTAGGATTCTCCAAGGGGAGGTCCTAACGGTCAGATCTACAAGAGGAGGAGGTCTGAACGGTTAAGATCTCCAAGGGGAGGTCCTAACGATCGGATCTGCCAAAAGGGGGAGGTCTGGACGGCCAAGATCTCCAAAGGAGGAGGTCTTGACGGCTAGATCTTCAAGGGAGGAGGTCCGGATGGTTAAGATCTCCAAAGGGGAGGTCTTAACGTCCAGATCTTCAAGGAGGAGGTCTAAACGGTTAAGATCTCCAAGGGGGAGGTCTTAACAGTCCAGCTTTACAAGGAGGAGGTCTGGACGGTTAAGATCTCCAAGGGGGAGGTCTTAACGGTCTAGATTTACAAGGAGGAGGTCTGGACGGTTAAGATCTCCAAGGGGGAGGTCTTAACGGTCTAGATTTATAAGGAGGAGGTCTAGACGGTTAAGATCTCCAAGGGGGAGGTCTTAACGTCCAGCTTTACAAGGAGGAGGTCTGGACGGTTAAGATCTCCAAGGGGGAGGTCTTAACGGTCCAGATTTACAAGGAGGAGGTCGGGGCCGCTGGATTTCGATCGGACCGTCCAGAATGATCTAAGGCTTAGGGAGGGTGGGACGTTCGGACCATCCGAACGTCTAACCAAGATCAAACCGCCCAATGCAAATCGGACGACTCACGATCAAAAGAGATGCAAATAGACAAGGAGGAGGTCCTGGAGGACCTGGGGAGGTCCGGTAGGACACAGGGAGGTCCAATAAAGGTAAGGGGAGGTCCTAGAGGACATGGGGAGGTCCGGTAAAACACAGGGAGGTCCAATACAAGTAAGGGCCGGAGGTCCTAGAAAATGGTAATACCGGATGGGCAGTGAGGGATACTTCCAGAGAGAATTACAAGGGTTAAAGCAAAGGAGGTAAGTCCAAACGGACTCAGTGGGGGTTCAGAATACACACAGAGAGAGAGAGAGAGAGAGAGAGAGAGAGAGAGAGAGTTCTAAATAGGTTGGAGAAAGGTCTAATCTCGGAGAGGTCTAAACTTGGGGAGGTTTAGACCTAAGGAGATCTGGACCCTTGGATCCAAACGAAGGAGAGGTCTGGACCATTAGATCCAGACGAAAGAAGGTCTGGACGGAGAGGTTTCTAAGGGAGAGGGATCCAACAGGGGAGATCCACAGACAGTGGTCCAGAGGAGGTCTTGACGATCAGGATAAACTCAGAGGTGATCTTGATGGTCAAGAGAAGATCAAAGAGGTCTCGACGGTCAAGATCAACACAGGGGAGGTCTCAATGGTCAAGATAAATCCAAATGGAGGTCTTGGTGGTCAGGATGAACCCGGGGAGGTCCTGACTGCCAGGATGGAGGACCAAGGAGGTCCTTAGGAACACACGAGAAGTTTAGGTGAACACAGGAGGTCTATGCGAACAGGAGGGAAGTTCAAGTGGACACAGGGAGGTCCAAATGAACGCGAGAGAGAGGTCTGGTCCTAAAGGAGCTTCCCAGCAAGGGAGGGAGTCTGGACATAAAAGAAATGCCTAGGCAACAAGAATGTCTAAACCTTGAAGAGATTCAAACCAACAAAAAGGTGGTCCAAATACACAGTTAGTCTAGACACACAAGAGGTCTGGACTCGCAAGAGGGTTCCAGACACAAGAGGATCTGGGCATAATGGAATGCCCAATCCAGAGAGAGGTCCAGAAGGGGAGCTCAATCCAAAAATTTAGATTTCAGAGATCAAAGATATTTGAAACACAACCCGAGTTTAGGACTTCTCCGGGGTACTTGTGACCCGAAGGAGAGGTCAAAAACCGAAGAGGAACTAGAGAGGAGGTCTAGACCTAAGGGGGTCTAAACCAAGGAGATTCGAGCCAACAAAGATGTGGTCTGAAATAAAGGAATCCGAACACAATGCGAGGGGAGATCTGACAAGGTCAAACAAGAGGGAGGTCGGGAAAGAAAAGGGCTGAGCTTAAGAGAAGGGCAGAACTAACAGAGAAAGGAAGGGATAGCTCCAGAGAGCTCAAGGAATACCAAAAGAACCAAACTAAAGGGTTAATTGAAGTTCAGTTTAATCATTTTAAACACCCAAATTCTGAAAATCTCAAGTTAAGCTTTGAATTCTCATCAAAACAAAATGGTTCTTTTTATTTTGAAATTTTTTCAAAAAGGCTCTGAAAATCAGGGTGTCACATTCCTCTGCTCCGGAGATGGTGAACACCAAACAACTCACAATCTTGGCACGGGGCCTCTTGACAATCTTCTTGAAGAGATCACTGTGCTCCCACCACCAAGCTGTCTAGGTGTTTGGCAAAACACCAAGAGTAATAAACCGATGACCTTCGCTGCGACACTCAAGTGCAAATGGATCAACTAGAATGAATGAATGCACTTGAATTGGCTCAACTACCTCACAATGAATGCACAAGTGTATTTGAGGTGTTGGAATGATGCTAAAGGCTCTAAGGATGTTAAATGTGGTCTAGCACACTGTCCTTAAGCGGTGGAGGGTATTTATAACCCCACAATAAATGCGACCGCTGGGAGAGAAATCCCAACTTTTCAAATAAATACGGTACTACCGCCAACCAAGGTGTGGTACTACAAGATCCCACCAACCGCTCCAGAACGGCTATAACAGGCATTAACTCCTCGACATAGACATTTTAAACGCGGCAGTACTACATTGAGAATTTGGTCGTACACACATTAGAGCGGTACTACCATTCATAGGGTTTTCAATCTCAGCCGAAAAGGTGCTTCTCTGGATTTTATGTACCGCCATCTAGAAAACGGAACGACCAGGTTGCGGTAGTATCGCACCACGAGCTGGTCGTACCGCTGAGCGACCAAATCAACTTAGCTCGATCGGACCGATTACGTGGATGGCTCAGATTCATTGGGCCGTTCGGACCACAGGTCTTAATTGCACGATTGGGTTGCTTTCGGACAGTCCGAACGTCCCCCGGTAGTACCGCCAAAGGAAATGCGGTTATACCGCTAAGCGGTAGTTCCGCCAAGAACTCCTAAGATTACCGATAGACCTGGCAATAGCACAGTTTGCTTTTCAATTCAATTTCAAATGCATGCATAATCCTAAATTGATCCAATTTGCACAAGAACAAGCTATCAAGCTACTAGTCACGATCCCACTTAATAGTACGACATTTAACCTATAATCCGGTCTTTCAGCCATTTCTCCTAAGACTGGTAAAACATAAAAAGGATCCTAGGTTACTTGTACCTTGTCTTTAAGCCATGTAGATCTTCATGTTGTCCTTTAGCATGCATCTTCAAGTCATCAAACTCACCAATGGGACTTAACCTTGTAAATACTCAATAAACACGTTAATCCCATATTCACATATTATCATTAATTACCAAAATAATTTTTAGGGCCTAGATGCTTTCAATCTCTCCCTTTTTGGTAATTGATGACAACACAACTAATATGTGAGAATGATTGATTTGAATATACTACTTGTTGTGAAACGAGTGTATATTCTTTTGATGACTAAACAACAAAATAATTCTTGCAATGTGCTCGAATGAGTTTTGAGAATTATTTTCTTGTTAAAGCCAATTTTAAATAAAGCTCCCCCTAAACATTAGCATATAAAAGAGAGAATATTTTAGCAAGCACATGTAGAGATTTTTTTTTTTGAAATTTTGGCAGAGTTTCTTTTGTTTGTTGGAACTTGAGGAAAAATTCAATATTGTAAAAATGACCATAAAGGAGAGATTGTATTGCAAGAGAATATCATAAGCATAATATTAACCAACAAGTTCAAAAAAATAAGCAACATAGATAAACTATGATAATAATAACACATCACACATAGAGTATGATAATATAACAAAAGTCTTGCTCCCCCTAAATCTTTCTCCCATGCTACTCTTCTAGCTTCTCCCCCTTTGGCATCAAAGTACTAAAAAACATATCAAGCTACTGGATCCTGAGGAGCTGAAGCCTGAGGAGCTGGAGCCTGAGGAGCTGAAGCTTGAGGAGGCACAGGTACTGGATCTTGAGGAACTGGAGCTGGATCTCGAGAAGTCAAGCCGGGCCAAAAGAGTCAGAGCTGGAGCAGAGGAAGTAGAAGCCCTTGGAGGTGGAGGAGGACGACGAGTGTAGCGCTGAGGAGTAGTCAAAATTTACTCCATAGACTCAACACTATCTCGATAGGGCAGCTTTGTTGTGAGTCTCATTTCAAATTCTAGTCAGGTTGTCCTCATCTCCTATCGAAAGTGACCTTAAGTCAGATGTGATTATTAAGGATTATCTGGCGATTGTTGAGAATCTGCAAGTGTCACCTGACCCCGAGCATCACCTGCAACTGCCTCCTCTAGAGCATCCTCTCCTTGCTGACCTCGCCGAATTGGAGGGCCTTCTAGTGGCTTGTATGCCTTGTGAGGTGATCCCAAACCTCCCTGATACTCAATCTTGCTAAGTATCAAAGCCATAATGTAGGGAGCATAGTAAGTCCTTTTGACCCTATCATTCTTTGAATTAGCTAGGGGGGGGGGAGGGGGTGAATAGGAGCACAAATTCTTTTTCACCTAGTTTCAATCCAACACGATTTTCACTTCAATAGCTATGAGAGCTATGAACATCAAAGAACAAGTACGGCAGAAGACTTGTGTTGAATCCAACCTAAAACCCCAAAGCAAAAGACAAAAACTCAAACCCTAAATGAGTCAAGGCGGTCGATCAGGCACCGAAGCGGTTCGATCGGCGCACCGAGCGGTCGACCAAGACTGACGATGAACAGGAAAACAACCCGACGCCCAAAGCACAAAATGATCTAATTTTTGATCTACGATTCCAAACTCGACCAAACTTGAGACACACCTTTCCAAGGATATCAGAACCCTATTCCAAGCAACGATCATCAAGATCTTTGCCAAAGTTCTGACCTTTTTTCATTTGAGTGAAGGGCGTTCAAAAACCGAGTCAAAACGAAAAACGCGATTTAAACCTTGCTCGTGAGTAAAGGATGTTCAAGATGATCCTAGAAGGGTTTTTACACATCACAGCAAGTTAGAACACCACAAAGATTCAAGAGAAAAGCGATGAATCATCAAAAACTCCAAATCATCAAAATAGAAGGTAAGAACAAAAAAGACTCATATTTGAGAACTTGCTTGGATTGATTTGAGATTGAGGATTGATGTTTACAGCCACTCCAACTTGGAGGACAAAATTCAATACAAGAGCACACGATCAATCAATCTCTAGAACTCCAACCTCTCTTTCCTTCTCTCCAAAGCCCTAAAACAAACTAGGGTTTTTCTCAATGAAGTGCTTGAGAGCTGCTGGACAGCACCCT
The DNA here is from genome assembly GCA_036346405.1 of Phyllostachys edulis. Taxonomy (NCBI): domain Eukaryota; kingdom Viridiplantae; phylum Streptophyta; class Magnoliopsida; order Poales; family Poaceae; genus Phyllostachys; species Phyllostachys edulis. The sequence continues at coordinate 46,661 of JAYEVD010000727.1, forward strand.
CTCCTATTTATAGTGGAGGCTAACTTCTAGAAGACTATAACCATTGGCACCCGTTAAGCCCTCTAACAAACGGGTTTAACTCACGCACGTATTTTAAAGCGCCGTCTTCATCTTCACTTGACCTAAACCGCTTCTCCTTGCATCGTCTTGCGCCGCGGTTTAGCCCAAGGTCACCAAGGCGGTATTTGGTGAAATTTTCAAAATACCCCTTCTTGATCTTTCTCCGAAGACCAAGTCCAATCTTGGTGAAGCAATCGCCTTTAGCCACACGTGTAGGTTGATCAACGGCTCTCATCATGTCGGCAAGTCTCTCTGTCGGCTCACCAAACCACCAAGGCACTTGCACCGACCCGCCGCTTGATCTAACTGTCGTCCGAACTACCTGCTCGCTCATCCTTGTCCAATCTGCGCCATGCTTGAGTCCATTGACCTCGCCGGCATCCTCGATCGTTTGAACCTCAGCTCTCCAAGCTTAGTCCCGATCATCCTCGCCGTTGACCGTCGTTGACCTCTAAGCAACCTGCACATCAGTAGACCAAGAAATCGTTTCCGGGAACAAGTTCTTCACAACTTGACCCACGTTAGCCAAAAACATGCAATATGTAACGCATATTCATTGAACACCAAGAACTTAGCCTAACAAGCAAACATCGCCGCCACGAAGGATGACGAACCAGAACACAACCGGTCAAACCGCCATTCCAAAACCAGTCTGACCGCCCATGGGCGGTTTGACCGCCACTTTATGACTTAGCCAAAATTCCACCCTCGAAATCGAACCTCTCGAAATTTTCAATCGAATAGAACTTTTGTCCAGAGGCTCCAAAAATTATGGGACCATGTGCGTTAGAACCTCCTCTCTTGCCTACACCCTCTATTTTTGGCCCACTCAAAAATCCAAAACATTTATGGCGGTCGACCGATTTCACAAAGCCGGTCTGACCGCCACTCAAAGGCCGATCAGACCGCCGATTTGGCCGGTCAGACCGCCAACACTTTCTTAGCAAAACCAATTTAGGAATGGCCGGTCTAACCGCAAAAATGGCTGGTCAGACCACCAGTGACCTGATAGACTTAATCTTTTTCGGAAACGACGATTTCGACAAGACTTCAAAGCTATTGCCAATTGTCTCATCATCCTAAGATCATGAGCATATCTCCATGATATCCACAATCTCCCTCTTGATGAACACATTGGCAATTTTCAAAAAATGTGAATTGGAGGTTTGAAATTGTAATTACTCGACGTTAAGCACAAAAGCACAACTTGGTCCATGAGCAAGAGAAAGCAATGGAAAAGGACCAAGTGGCATCAAAATAGTATAGGCAAGAGAGATAAGACAAGATAAAGCAAGAAAGCTTCAAATTCGTAAAAGGCTCAAAAATCTCACTTGAGGTCCATAAGAAAGAACAATTGTTCAATTTGACCTTTGATCAAGGTGAGGATCCAAGAGATGCAATTCAAGTTCAGAAAAGGCAACAAGATCACAAAAATGCATACGAGATGCTCCCCCTCACTTTGATCATCATTTTTCGTGAAAATTTCATTTTCTCCCTATTTGTCCAAAAACTCTAAAACACAAACCTTTTACCAATCTTCCTCGCCCTTTGACAATGGATTCATCAAGGTGCATGGAAGGAGATAGAGCATGAATGAAATAAAATGGCTACAATTTATTCATTTTTAGCACAGGGAGCCATGAAAATTATCCAAGAGGACTCTACAAGTATTACACTAAGAGATATTATGTGAAGAAGCTATTGTAAATCATGGCAAATCATATATAGCAAAGCGAAAGCTAGATGAACAATAATCTAAGATTAAATGATCGTTTAGTATGACTAGGTGTTCAAGATCATAGTTTAGCCAAAAGTATCCAAAAATGAGTCAGGACAAAGCTCGCAGAGTTCCGCTTTTTCCTATCGCAATTGGACAAGTTGCCTGTTGTATTCAACAACAACAACAATTTGCTCTAATGCTCTCTACATAGAGAAAGACAGTTGGAAGCGAGAAAAGATATGAGTGCAAATACCAAACGATAGGTACTTATATTTATTGCCCGTCGTGCAAACGAAGACACTACCCTCGTGGGATTCCTCAGTTCATCAATCTCTCATACTCGATCCCACCACACCTCTTCAAGACACGCGTCATCGAAAACATCCCCCTCCATCGGGAATATTTTTGGGGTGAGGGACATGAGCACGAGGTCTGAGAGCAGAAGATCCCACATTGGAAGACGGCCCGAAGAACTCAGAGGCGAAGTTAGCATATTCCTCCTCTGATTCGGTAACACCAGCTCCTCCTTGAGGACTTGGGGGAACATCTGCAACGACTTCCTTCCCGGGGCGATGGCTTGATGCCTCCGTGGTATCAGGCATTGTCTTTGCCTCGGTCTCTACGACCACTCCTGTGGTTGTAGCCACTTTTGGCCCTACGACCGCCCCGTTGGTCGTAGCCACTTCAGCACTAACGGTACCCTCTACCATTCGGACGGTGGATGACCCTTCGACCATCGCCACTGCTGTTCCTTCGCCTGCCTGGGAAACAGCAGTGGGTTCCTTGACAGGAACGTCCTCGAGGGTGACAGGTGCCAAGCTAAGATTGTAAGAAGGAAAGCATGATTAGGTAGTAAAAAGCAAAAGGTAAATGCTATTATTACACTTTTGTCTCTTTTCCATATCTCCTAGTGTCAGACTTGATCTTGAGTTTGGAAAAGACCCTCCCTAAGGAAGGTTTCTTCGACTTTTTCTCAACCACGTCTGGTCGAGACTCAAGTTGAGGAACAGCCACGACCACGTCCAGTCGTGGGTCTTGATCAAGCACCATCACTTCTTGAGCCTCTTGGCTCTCCGGACGGCCTGTCTCGACCGCCTCAAGGACATCATTACCCTCGACCACAGTGTATCATGGGCGCAGCAGTTTCCTTCACAAAAGACATGAAACCCTTCCAGTTCTCCTTTTCTAGTCGCTTGATAAAGCCGCGACAAGCAGAAACTGCGAATGTTTTATTGTCATAATAGAAGGGTACCTTGGCCTTGGGGGCTTTAGGTTTGAATACTTCAGCTATTCCTGCCGCAATTGTTTCCTTCTTGATAATTATTTCAGTGAGCTCGAGCTTGCACCGTCGTTGTAAGCGACTGCATGCGAGCTTCCTTCTCTGATGCGAGGAGCATCAACTTGCTCAACAGCAGGGCTCGAGCTTGAGCCTCCCTTGTCGGCAGCTTTAACGATCCGACGCCTCTTGGCGGGGGGAGAAACAAGCTGCTCTACCGCAGCTACGCCGACGACCATCAGTTTGATCTCTTCGTCGTCCTGACGGTTCTCCATGCCTACTTTCTATAGAAATCAGAAAGAGAGATATTATAAAGTAGTCGTAAGTTCTTCTACGACCATCATCATGTCGTAAGCTTTTCTACGACAACCCCCTGGTCGTAAGTTTTTCTACGACCAGAACTTGATCGAAAGCCTTCCTACGATCAGTACCGAGTCATAAGTTCTTCTATGACTATAAAGTCCTAAAGATGAAATTAACTCTCGATTACCTTTAGGCGCTCCACCTTGTCCTCTGGGGATAGGTCAGCCAAGATTGGAGGCGCCACCGCATGGGCTGGGGGCTTCTCACAGATGAGTTTGACCCGAGCATCAATCTCCTCTTGTGAGAGGTCTGTAGGGATAAGAGAACCTTTAATAAGCCAATTTCAAAAATAACAGAAAGAAAGATAAGCTTGAAGTTTACTTACCCTCCTCATAGTCCCTGGTCGAGTCTTTTGACCCAGAGTACCTCCACATTGGATAAGCCCTCTTCTTCAGAGGGCTGATGTTGCGCGTGATGAAATCCTTCACCACGTGCCATCCAGTGAGCCCCTCTTCCTTCAAGTCTGCAGTAGCTCGAATGAAGGGGGTGATCCGACCGAGATCCTTGGGAGTTGCATCTCAGGAAGAAACCTTCTCAGCCGGCTTCCCAGCGAAGGAGAGATTGTCCTCATTGGTTATCTCCCAATAGAACCACCTCTTCTTCCACCCCGGCCACGACGACCAGGTAAACATCTGAATATACTCCTTCGACTTCCCGTCATGAAGCTTCAGACTGCAAGCAATGCATGACTGTCATAGAGTTTCTCCCATGTGCCAGATGGTGTCCTCAAAACACGCTCAAAATCTGCCTTAGTGCACTCCACATATCTGGTCACAGTCACCTATTTCATCGTTGAAAGATCTGGAGAAACATGCACAATGGCATAGAACTGTCTTATGATCTCCTCATCGTAGTCTTGCCTTAGAGCTACGAGATCATGAAGACCGACTTGCTGAAAAAGCCGATACACACCATTATACTTGACGAGGATATAACAATCCTCATTTTATTATATATCTATAATTCATATTATGGATAATAATGACGTCATATAACTCTTGAGTATACTCGTTAATAGCCATAAGGGAGAAGCTGGAGGTCGTAAGTTCTTCTACGACCGCCAAGTAATCGTAAGTCCTCTTACGACTACCCCATAGTCGTAAGTCCTTCTACGACTATCCCATGATCGTAAGTTCTTCTACGATCAGTCTGTGGTCGTAAGATCTTCTACGACCACCACCTGGTCGTAAGCTCTTTTACGGCCAGTCTCTAATCGACATGGCTTACAGACATGTGGGCCTAGTCGATCAGGGAATCTTCCGCACCATATTCAAAATATGGACAGTAAATTACGCGGTTATTCTATGGAATAATGGCACAATTTTAACTCCTTTGTTATGATGATAACTGCCCGACAGCGTGGGAATGTTACTACTCTCATAATAACCTCCAGTAACGGCTCAATAATCTGGGACATTAAGTCAGTCTTTACACTGGAGGCACGACGGTACACCTTGAGGACTGTATAAAAGGCATAATCATTAGGACAATCGGGGGATCCGAAGATCATTAGGAGCACAATACTCTAGTCTTCGGCTTCATCTTGTAATCCAGCATACTCAATACATACACACAAGAGTAGGGTTGTTATTCCCCCAGGAGAAGGCCCGAACCTGTATAAAAATCCCCATGTCTCCATCTTTGTGTGTTTTTGAGCCTAGAGGAACCCCCGAATCAAACAATCTTTACGTAAGTTCGGTCCTAAAACACCGACAATACTTGTCCAAAGAGTTGATGTGCTGCCACTTTATCCACTTATGATCTGCAAAATTTCTGTGATGTCCATACAGCTGCTCATAGACTTGCTCTTGAAATTTTGTGTGGAATCTTGGATTGATGGAGTTTGAAGGGAAGAGGTACTGATTTATGTGTCGCTTGATGGCAAACTTATCAGCTAAAATAAGCCTCAAATCAGTCAGAGGCTCTTCTGGCTCTCCCATCTCCTCATCTGACTGTGCTTGCACTTCTGTTTCTGTCTCAGTGTCAGATTCAGATCCTAACTCAGCTTGGAATGAATTTTCCTCAGATTCTTCAGATTCAAGGTCATTTGCAGGCCCTTTGCCTTTGCCTTGCACAACCTTTTGGTGAACATCTCGAACTGGGTCTGCAGGAGGTTGAGAGTAAGATTTCCCTCTAGGTGGTCCATGCGACTTGCGAGTCGCAATCCTTGTTCTTGGCATCTTCACATAGAGAGGATAGATTACAGGAAGTCCAAAAGATCAATCAGAATAGAATCAATTTTGAAAGGAATGATATTTCAGTTTTTATCAGAAAAATCGGTAATACCGCCGTTCCATGGCCAGTACGACCGCATCGCGGTAGTATCGCGCTCAAAGAGTGGTAGTACCATTTTTCCAGAACAGGTTCTAGGGCAAGAATTTGATTGAGATTTTTAATGTTTGTTATGGAGTGAATCCATGTAATAGATGTATAATCATCATAAAATATCAATTTTATCTATTTGCCCAACTAGAGCTAACTAAATCATCCACATTTCAAGATTAACCCTAAATGTGACCTAGGGTTCCAAAATTGGGTAAAACGAAGATGGAAAACAGTTTTACCTTGATGATTGAAGGAGTAAAAACCTAATGATACAAGGAATTTGCAGGAAATGAAGAACCACCGAAGGATTCTGTGGATTTTACAAGGGGATTTTGAGGTTCTTCGGGATGGAGAGAGAGAGAAACCGATAGGAAGTGAAGCGTGAATGAGCTGCGGTCAAACCGTTTGGGGTGAAAACAAGGTTGAAGTGAAACCACAAGACAATTAATGCCATTTACCAACCGACGCGGTTGTACAGCCTTTGGACCGCCGGTAGTACCGCAAAGCGGTAGTACTATGGTCACAACGCCGATAGTACCTCACTGCGGTCATACCGCGCTTAACACGCCGGTTGTTCCGATTATCTTGGAACTTTAGGATTTGACTTTGGATTTTGAGAATTATGCAAATGATCCTTAGTTTTGCACGCAAATGAATATCATTTAGGATCATTATGCATAGAGTAGACTAATGTCTATCTAAGAACATAATTTTTATGAACATAATAATATTTGATAATTACTTTGAAAATATTTTCATAAATGGCTTCAAATAACACCAAATGAAGCAAAATGCATGAGGCAAGAGTTCAACCAACATTTGAATAGTCTATAACATTTAATTCATTCCTCAATTTGCAAAAGCAGCCTTCATCTAATGGTTTGGTGAAAATATCCGCTAATTGGTCTTGGTTCGGATGTGGCTAATTTCAATATCTCCCTTGCTCACATGATCTCTCAAAAAATGGTGGTGAATATCTATATGCTTGGTTCTTGAGTGTTGGACATAATTATTGGCTATTTTCACCACGCTATCATTATCACACAAAAGAGGCATTTTATCAAATTTTATTCCATAATCCATCAAAGTTTGCCTCATCCATAGCAAATGAGCACAACAACTACCCACGGAAACATATTCGACTTCGGCGGTGGATAATGCTACGGAGTTTTATTTCTTGGATGACCATGATACTAAAGATCTTCCTAAGAATTGACAACTATCTAAGGTATTTTTTCTATCCAGTTTACAACTAGCATAATCGGAATCCGAATATCCAATTAAATTAAATTTAGCACCTTTTGGAAACCATAGGCCAATGCTAGAGGAATGCTTTAAATATCTTAGTTTTCTTTTAACGGCCATTAAATGACACTCTTTTGGAGTTGCTTGAAAATGTGCACACATGCAAACACTAAACATAATATCGGGCATAGATGCGGTAAGATAAAGCAAGCTACCAATCATAGACCTATAAAGCTTTAAATCTACCGATTTACCTCCCTCATCTAGGTCGAGATGACCATTGGTTGAAATTGGAGTCTTGATGGGTTTCGCATCTTTAATACCAAATTTCTTGATCAAATCTTTTGCATACTTTGTTTGGCTTACGAAGGTTCCATCTTTGAGTTGCTTGATTTGAAGTACAAGGAAATAGCTTAATTCTCCGATCATGGACATTTCAAATTCTCTAGACATCATATCACCAAATTCTTCGCAAAAATCTTGATTAGTAGACCCGAAAATGATATCATCAACATAAATTTGACAAACAAAGAAATCATCATTTAGGACTTTAGTAAATAAAGTTGAATCAATTTTCCCGATTTTGAATCCTTTTGAGACTAGAAAATCTCTAAGGCATTCATACCATGCTCTAGGAGCTTGTTTAAGACCATAGAGTGCCTTGAAGAGTTTATAGACATGATTTGGGTTTTTAGGATCTTCAAAATTGGGAGGTTGTTCAACAAAGACAAGTTTGGATATTTTACCATTTAGGAAAGCACTTTTAACATCCATTTGAAATAATTTAATATCAAAGCATGATGCAAAAGCAAGTAATATCCGAATTAACTCAAGTCTAGCTACGGGAGCAAAGGTTTCACCAAAATCCAAACATTTGACTTGTGAATAACCTTAAGTGACCAATCTTGCTTTGTTTCTTACAACCATACCATTCTCATCTTGTTTGTTCCTAAAGACCCATTTTGTACCAATAACGTTGTGTTCCTTGGTCAATCCACCAATGTCCAAACTTCATTCCAGGGAAGTTATTGAGTTCTTCGTGCATTGCATTCACCAAATCTGGATCATCAAGTGCTTATTTTACATGCTTTGGCTCAATAGAAGAGACAAAAGGGTAATGTTCACAAAAAGAAGCAACATGAGAGCGAGTTTGGACACCCTTAATTACGTCACCCAATATTTGGTCTATGTGATGATCTTTTGCAAGTGCATTGTGAATTTTTGGTGGTAGGTTGGATAGTTGATCATCTTCCTTGTTATCCTCTTCATCAATTTGGACTTGATTTGTGGAAGAGGTAGGAGGTTCAACTTGGGTGGAAGATGATGGATCATCCTTAGGCTTGATGTCACCAATTTGCATGTTCTTCAGGGCTTTTCTTAAGGCTTCATCATCTAGATCATCCAAATTCTCATGCTCTTCTTGAGAGCCATTAGTTTCATCAAATTGCACATCGTGCCTTTCTTCAACTAAACCGGAGTTTTTGTTAAAGACACGATAAGCTTTGCTATTTGAAGAATAACCAAGCAAGAAACCAACATCACAACGACTATCAAATTTTGAAAGACGAACACCCTTTTTTAAAATATAGCACTTACAACAAAAAACACGAAAGTAAGAGATGTTCGGTTTTCTTCCAACATGAAGCTCATAAGAAGTCTTTTTCAAAAGCCGATGCAAACAAAGACGATTTATGGCATGACAAGTGGTGTTAATAGCTTCTGCCCAAAAGCTATCGGGAGTATTATATTCATCAAGCATTGTCCTAACCATTTCAATTAATGTCGATTTTTCCTTTCTACAACTCCATTTTGCTCCAAAGTGTAGGTTGTGGAAAGTTAGTGCTATTCAAGTTCATCACAAAAGTCTTCAATTTTAGTATACTTGAACTGGAACCATTATCACTATGAATTTTCTTAATTTTGAAATCAAATTCATTTTGAGCCCTTTTTGCAAAACTTTTGAAAATGCCGGAGGTTTCACCTTTGTCATCTATGAAGAATACCCATGCATATCTAGAGTAATCATCCACAATGACTAAACAATAGCTATTACCTTTGATACTCTTGTAGGTTGTTGGCCCAAACAAATCCATATGTAAGAGTTCCAATGGTCTAGAAGTTGACATAATACTCTTAGAAGGATGAGAATTAGCGACTTGTTTACCGGCTTGAGAAGCACTACAAAGTCTATTTTTCTCAAATTTCACATCTTTCAAGCCAACAACTAAATCATGTTTAAAAAAGCTTTTTAAGTTGAATCATTCCAACATGAGCTAGCCTTCTATGCCAAAGCCAACCCAATGAGGTTTTTACAATTAAACAAGTTTTTAAGCATGATTCATTTGAAGTAAAATCAGCCAAATAAATATTTCCAAATCTAAATCATTTGAAAACTAAAGAGCTATCTTTTGCATTTGAAATTGTAACACCTTCACTTGAGAATGAGTAAATTAAACCAACATCACATATTTGAGCAATGGATAGCAAATTGAAATTTAAGGATTCTACCAAAGATACATTAGAAATAGAAAGGTCATTTGAGATAGCGATTTTACCCAATCATAATACCTTTCCTTTGCTATTATCGCTGAATGTGATCTTGTCAACTCCTCTACCATTCTCGAATGTGGTGAACATCTTTCTATCACCGGTCATGTGTTGAGTGCATCTACTATCAAGCACCCAATGTTTTCCACCGGTTTTATAGTTCACCTACAAAACAAGAATCAAGTTCTTTTAGGTACCCAAATTTGTTTGGGCCCTTGGAGGTTGTGACCAAGGAGTTAGGCATCCAAACAGCATTCTTTTTAGCCCCTGAAATTGAAGTGCCAACCAATTTAGCAATAAATTTACCATCCTTAGTTTTTCTAAGCATATAACATGAATCATATATACCAAGGGATGGAGTCTTACCCATAGGACAAGCTTGTTGCAAATGTCCTATTTTCCGGCACTTATGGTAATACTTTCCATTTTGCTTTGCAAACCTTGTGGGCTTGTGTTGGAAATATGCCCTAGAGGCAATCATAGAGATGATTATATTTCTTTATGTTCATAATATTGGATAAATGTTATTCTGTTCCATGAATGAATCATCAGTTATGAAGATTAAATGAGTATGTGACTTGTTGGTGAAGCTCTTTTAACTTATGATGATGTCGTTCTAAATGTATTCCTAGTCGAATGTCCTTTGGAACGCGCTAGTGACTCTACGACCAGCACATGTATTGATTGATGACCATGTTTCACCGGTCATGGATATAGGAATATCGAATCGATAATGTGGACACATATTAGAGAATATGGTGTTGGATAAGACCCACCTTGAGACACTATTGAGATTGTTATGATTCTATGTGTCGTTAGTTGGTCTCAAGCAATGATGATGTATAATCCTTAGACCTAAGATCAGCATGGTTTCCTACATGTGTAATAGCACTCTTAGGGGTTGCCAAACTTTACTCGTAACTGGGTAGTTATAAAGGTAGCTTTCGGGTATGCTATGAAACATGCAGAGGGATGTATTTGGTCGATATGGGATTTGCCCTCCTAACATAACAGAGAGATATCTCGGCCCTCAAGTGGTCGGATAAAGAAAGTGCATGGCCATGCCCTTTGGTGGTCAAGAGTTCGACCACATAAGGTTATCCGATACTCGATCGAGAAAGTATTGAACAGTCTATGGATGACACAACATCTCACCTAGAGTTCAACCAGATATCGTGAGGCAAAGGGAGAATACATGAGTAGGTCGCTTAGTTCGACCAGTTACGGACTGGTCGTATGGAGATATAAGCAAGTCGTAGACTGGTCGAACGTAATCACAGAGTGGTCGTAACCTGGTCGTAATGAGTTATGAACTGATCGTGACCAAATACGAACTGGTCGTATAGAGATAGGACCTGGTCATAAGTGATGAGAACCTGGTCGTAGATCATATTGCATTAAGGTTCGTCCGATATAATTTGTGTGTATTCGGGAATCGTTATGTCCTGCTAGGAACCACTACGACTCGTGGTCGGAAAGGGTTTCTGAGTCACAACCGAACTACGCATGAACCTAACGGGTCACACACTTAACAGGTTGAAACAAACTAGTACGGATACGATTCGTAAAGCGTGTTGAGATAGGATCCGTCACGGGCACTATATAAGGAGATGCATGAGGCTTTTGGGCGTTAGGCAGTGGGCGTGAGTTGCTCTCCGAAACCCTAGCCGCCATCTTCTTGAGAGCCATGCCGTGCGACTTGGTGCTAGCACACCGGCGTACGGTTGTTCCTTCCCTGAACGTGTGGATACCATAGAGGCGCTTCTACATTGTTGCGCTTGAGGATTGACGAGGATTAAAACCTCTATGTATTATTTTAATACATAATAAAAGACTATACGTCTTCATGGTCGTAACCCCTAAGACTAACGACCTCCCTGGTCGTTAGTATTCTAAAGGTTACTTAATGGGTACTCGCTTTCGGATGAGGCTTTGTGCCTAATCCCGACGAGATAACCGCCGTAAAATTACCGAATCGGTATTTCTTATCGTATGATGAATGGAACACATGTTATCGCTCCATTCCACGCGATGGTACAACCACGAGATCTCGACTATTAACCACCCTACGGTTAATCTCTTCACAGTAACCGCAAGGAAGTTATACGTTGCTAATCGCTTCCACCGTTCGACCGATCGTAACGTTTCACGAGGACGTCTTCTCCGAGAGTAATCGCCACCTCTTCGGAAGTTATTTAAAGGTGAAGAGAACAGAAGACCAAGACCAACAAAGACAAGAACAACAGCAGTTCAACAAGAATACACGAAGCCTAAGCGGTGGAATTAGAAGCTAGATAATCGGACTTAGACTCATATTCTAAGTCCGACGATTAGACATTCCCCATTCGATGTAATTCATGGTAGTACTTAGCCACATCTTGTAAAACCCAATTCATATCAATAAAGAGCGACCCTCATTCCATTCCGTGATATTCCACGCCATTTTCCTCGCTCATTTTAAGTAAGATCGGCGACTTGATCGCCGACAACCGGGCGCCGACCGTGGGGAGGAAGGCATAAGTTTCCTGAAGAAAATTCTTCGCTCAAGAAAATCCTCGCCCAAAATCTCTGCAATCGCTCATGCGACTATGCCCAGAGTTTGGGATGAGGAAAACTGGTTCGATTTGGCGGACTACGTCAACCTCGACATGGAAGGATGTATCCGCGCCATGGAAGAAAATGGCAGTCATCCTCCTCTTCCTCCTCCGCGGCTCGTCGTCGTGCGACGTTAGCGAGGTCGACCGGATGGATGAAGATGCGCCGCCCTCATTGGTGGCGCAACCAGAGAACCGCCGTTCAGACCAGTTCGAATGCCGGAGGATCTCTTCAAGCCGGTCTTCTCGACCGAAGCAGTGAAGAAATTTCAGCCCTATCACCCGAAAACTCTATACCATTGATGAAATCATGGTCGAAAGATACTCTTCTTCGCTTCGCAATTCCAGAGTCAACCGTCACCGGTAAGCGGTGTCGATGAAACCTCCATCGGTCGAGGCCATGTGGGGATGATCACACTCAAAGATACGATCGGCGGTTCGTTCGGATCAGGAGAAGACCTCGAGAAGTGCTCATCTCCGACCGATCTCCATTGTGGAAGATTCGGCGAATAAGCACTGACAAGCTCTCCATTAGTTATGATGGAAGCTCATCGGAAGATCAATGCTGGAAGCACGAAGTCAACGCGATCGGAGATGAAGATCAAGATGCCCT